>JAJAGP010001846.1:0-154116 GCA_025084515.1 Ancistrus triradiatus | reverse complement strand
TAGCTGACCATGCGGTTGGCACGTGTTCTTTTGTATGTTCCGGATCGTGGGCGGCCGGAGGCGGGGGCACAAGGAGTTGCCCTGACTTAGCCAATGAAAAGCCGACTCATCAGTAAATCCCTCCTATCGTGGTTGTGTCTTATTTCACCATGAGCTACAGACGTTTTAACCTGGATTAATATATTCCTACATATCTATCTACTTATAAGTATGAACAAGTATTAAACCCGAGCGATCGATACGTATAGATAAAACAGCTGTTATTTCTAATCATAACCATTAGTATAGCACAACTGGACCATATTACGTATAGAATGGTCACTATACTAAAACATTGACCAAAACGATATGAAAATACATAAGGAATCAGTGACATGAATATATATATATATATATATATATATATATGATTATATATGAGAGTATGAAAAATGTCCCTGATCACATTTTGTATGAAATAGCTAAGTACATATGGGTGTGTTTGGATTTATTATGAAGCAAATATCATGTGTTATCTAATTGAGAGGTTCCGGTGAAGATAATCTGTTCCCAGCAAAAGTTTAATACCTTTATTAAAGTTTGGCTCTTAAAAGGAAGGCAATAGTGTCTTGGTGTCGTAAATCCAGGACTGTCCTTCTGGCGCCAGGCCGACTGAGACAAAGGTTCGTAACAGTAACAGTTGGAGAGAAATTTGAGGAACGTGGTGGCCTGGACCGTTGAAACCCCCTTTTAAGGTTGACACATGGACTTAGTTTATGATTGCCGAGATGTTGAAGGTTGTAGGTCTGTTTAAACAGACCTCCAATTCTGTTGGTTTGAGCAAGAGTCTGGCATTGATGGGCCATCACTTGGTGGGGGTAAGATCCTGTCCAGAGGGGGCCATTGTTACGGTACCCATGATGCTGAAGGCTGGTGAACCGTTGAAGAATAAAATAATGAACAAAATTCTTTTTAATAATATATCATTTTATTCAGAGTTAGGACTCAAGTGCAGTTAGCTCCAGATGGAATTAGTGAACCAAAATAAATGATGATAAATAATAAGCAAAATAAATAATAACCAACCGGTTTGCCACGGCGCCAGACACTAGGACCCTATAGCGGACTCAGACAAAGGAGACGCCTATAGCGGACTCAAAATAAGGTTTAAACCGTCTGAAAACTATGACGGAAGCCAAAAGAAACATAAGATGCACGCTGATAGGCAGCGCGATCAACAACGGATGTTTTAATGCAGAGCGCAGAGCACGAATAGCGGTTCGCGCATGCGCAGAAAAAATCCGAGCGCTTCAAGCCCGAGCTTTGCTCGCTGGAGCTCGGCTGCGCCGGAAACAGCCGAAGAGTACTGAGGGTGCACGTGCACAGTGCGACCACAGCGCGTGCAGAGTTACAGCGAGTGACTCTGAATCGACTCACTCATGCAGAGAGATCCGCAGAGGAAACTCGCGGTCCCCCCGATTCCATGGGAACATGAGTCTGCAAAGAGCGTGTCACGATCCTCCCTGTACCAAAGGGAGCATGAGGCTGATGCGGGTCCCCAGCAGGCACGTACCACGGATACTCCTGGCTGATCGCTCACTGGAGTGTGGCACCAAAGCCGGGGAGATGCGCACAAGCGCAGAAGAGCGGCCGAGCCGCGATCGCTGAAGCTGCTCGGAGGAAGACGCTTCTAGATGGCCTAACGCCACTCGAAAGCATGAATGAGCTTTCCCTTTCCTATCTAAAGCCCCGCCAATTACCTCAAGCATCTTTGCTTTACTCAAGTCCCCCCCCTTTGCAGGAAAACCCTGAAGGAAAAAGGAGAAAGATCTGAGCAGCAAGAAAGCAATGAAAAGCTGTCAAACATAGCGGAAGGCGAACAGTATGCAAGCAGTAGGTGAGGATGCGGCGCCTGTCATTGGCAAAGCGTGTTCTTACATAGCACTACTGACAGACGCAATCACATTGCCAATCAGTCATGCCAACGTGTATGCACTGGTATGTGGGGATTCCACATGATAACTGAGCCAACAGTGGCCTCTACTGTCAGCTCAGGGGAATCCCCAGAAAAGTGGGGAGAGCAGACACTGCTGAGAAGGACCAACACTGGCCGCTAATGGCCAAAGTGTAGGCCCTAACAGCCATTGCATTCCAAGGTGTCATAATGTTTTATGGCTTGACAACCATTCTAACAGAGGGTATAGAGAGTTGAAGAACTGTAATCCAGCTATTACACTACACTCTGTCTGATCTCATTAGGAGTTTGATTAACCCTCTACTGATTAAAATCTCTGTTATTGCATCTATGGGTATCTGATTCATCCTCTTATAATATGAAAAAACTCCCAGATGATTTACAGAATGCAATTGAAGGACGGATGTATAGAGAAGCAGAGAATCAGCACCCTATTTAGTATGTGCAAGTCACAGCCTATCTAACCAAATTCTAAATGAATTCAGTTTGAACTATTATAAAAATAATCTGCTTATTATCTCTTATGCATTGTTAAATGAATGTGAAATGTTACTGCAATATGTAAAATCATTCGCTATATTAATTGCTATGGTTGTGTCTTCAGACCATAACTTCTTGTTAGGTCATTGACAGTGGACCAAACTTTGTGATATGAACTTCAGTGACACATTATCAGAAATGTTCTTCTAATTGTTTACAGACTGAATCTGTTTGCACCTTGCACTGACATAAATTTTGATCACATCTGATCATATCCGGATTTCACTTGACCACATGAAAAGCCATATGAAAAATCATGTTTGGATCATTCAAACCAGTGTAGGATCTTGATTGAATTTAATACAAGCGTAAATGAAATTCGTCTTCTGATCCATTTTCTGATGGAGCTATAGCCATTACAGGGATGTGCAAGCTCTTCTATAAAATCTATTGTTCTGTGGCATTGTGGAAACCCACACCTGTCCTCAAAAACCATTTATGGTCTTCTGGAGCCAGTGCCCTTCTGGAAGTGTAGTGTACTGGTGTTGGATTGTCTTCAGTGTTCGAGACCATTCCCACATACGTATACAGCTGTTCTGTTGAGATCAAAATGGTAGGACAAGGTGCTGTAAGATGGTAGAACCTGTCTTGGTATTTAAATGTAAAAAATAAATAGCTCCCCCTCCAAGCAGAACCAAAGTTGTATTACATGAAACAGTTTTTGTTCAGCATTCATGTGTTTCCGGTTACTGTGGGCATCAGGGCGCAGTAGTACAGTGCAGAATCAGTTGGTGCTGCAAAAAAGAGCTTCAAATTCAACTTCTTCCCATCATCTTTGTAATGTGTAATATTCAGCCGTGGGTAAGGTGGTTCAGCGTTAGTGACAGATTCAGTGCCTTCAATGACAAGTAAGATAAACTCTGGTTTTGATCCAGGTTTGTGTCGATATCAATGGAGACTGTTAGGTGATCCTTTATATGTGCAGGTCAATGTAGCGTTGCTGCCTTCAGTTAAAGATATGCTGTTTTTGTCTGGTGAAATGCTGACAGCTGCCTCTGCTATAATGACATTGCAACAGTGGTATAAAGTGTAAAGTTTCAAGAGAATAGATGCACTTTGTTAATAACCCAAACCATGCAATCAAATGTAATGTTAACGTATTTAACTTACCAACATTAGCAACAAAAATTAAAACCAGGAAGAGAAGTAACATGATTGTCCTGACTGTCAGCTCAGATCTCTTGCATTAGAAAAAAATGTCAGTTTTGTATTTGAGGTACAGAAAACACTCCACCCACAGTCCCACGTCTGTCCAAATGCCTTATTGCCTGTGCTAACATTAGTAAATGTATTAGCACAAAATGCTTTTAGAGTTAAAAGGGTCATATAAAAGTTGTATTAAATTAACAAATCATGTGATTAATATTTAAAGAATATTAGAAAAACATACAAAACTACAAACATTTAGAAGACAATAATTCATCACATTGTTACCAAGCAAACCGCTACGCTTCCTTTCGCTAGTTCCAAAATGTCCGCTAAGCTAAATAAAAAATGCAGTCAACTGCATTATTACTGGTACCCTTCACAAAATAAGTACCAAAAAAGTATCAAATAAACCACACATTTGGTGGTGTTTCAAACAAATGGTTAGGCCGCATTTTTTATTCAAAAGTAAATTTCAAAAGAGGTTTCAGATTTGGACCCACTGCATGTCCTCACAATCTTTTCTCTGTGGACTGTCACTTGAGTTTGAGGTCATAATGTTGCTGTGAGGTACACCTTAGTTAAGTTTACAGCCTTCTGGTAAACACTAACAGGTTTTGATCTAAAATGTCCTGGAATTTAATATAATTCATTATGGCAGTGATGCTCAAAGAGCTCTACAGTTTCTATAATTTACTGAAAATATTATGTGGGTGTTTTGACCCATAAGACAACACTATAAAAAACTTTAAAATCACTACTGTTGAACAATTGTAGTTTCGAGTAATTGCTCTAAACATTTTTGTGGAAAATTGCTTTATTTCATATTGTTCTTTTAGTCATTATCTTAAGAGGTGACAGTAGTTTACAAATAAATATATTAAATAATAATAACAACAACAACAACAACACAATTTTTTAAAACCTATCCATTATCACGTAATATAATATTTGTACATGGCTTGTATTAGACAGACGAGCCTGATAGATAAATCCTACCTGGTTGTTATGTGCACCAAATGCACTATATGGCTAAACATTTGTGGACATCCCATCTAATTGGTTATCTCTGTTATTTCAGCCACGCTCAATGATTAATAATATAAAGCATAAAGGCTTGGAACTTCCTATATAGTCGGAAGCAGCAGAATTGGTTGAACTGAACAGTGACTCAGTGATTATCAATATAAAACTTCCACAGGTTTCCACCTCACCAACCAGTCAGCTCATTAACTTTCTGCCCTCTCACCATTAAAAAGGTTTATGGAGAAATTATTCTCTAACTTTGATTGTTACTGTGGCTTGCACATAGCCCTTATCTGAACAATATCACACATCTTTGATATTACTTGCCAGTTGGGCTCTTCATTCATTCATTTTCATATCCACTTAATCCAATAAAATATTATGGGGAGAGAGGCCTAAGACAGCAACCAAATCATAGACAGGGCACCAATTCATTGCAGGGCATATAAACACACACACTCACACTGGTAACAATTGACCTATCACATGTGTTTGGAATGGTGGAGGAATCCAGAGTACCTATATGCAAGAAAATACTGAGGACCAAAGTACAGTAAACTGGCATGGGGAAATTCGTAAAACAGGAGAGCATAAAGCACAGCACAAGCAGACAATAGAGGAACAGCACAGAAATTTGCTATGTAGGACATGAGAAAGGTGAGACTTCACTTCTCAGGGAAGTGTGCATATAAATAGGCCAACCTTTGATGAGAGGAAACCAGCTGCAGGTGTTTCTGATATTTGGGGGAAGTAGCTGGTGCCATTTCTTCCATTCTCAGCATCGCCAATAAGCATAGCATCCAGCTGAGGAATAGATGAATTTTCAACATTTCCAAGCTAACTGCCATGCTACCTTGAATGATTAAAAAAGTCATTAACAATCATCACATAATAAAAGACTTAGACCTGGCTTTTTTTTTTTTACACAGACCACACATATTTCCATTCAGATTTCATAGAACAAAAAAATGTACTGTGAAGTTTGACAGAAGAACCATGAAGTGGCCAAATTACCATCAAAAATTTGTAGTAGAACTGCGAACTTCATGGTCAAACTGTGAAAGTTCACATTAAAACTGTCAAGCAATTCACAGTTTTACTAAAAAAATTCACAGCACATATTTTCCTGGTTTTATCTAAAATAGCAGAGATAAGCTCACAAACCTATGTTCATTAATTCAATTACAAATAGGATATATGTTAATTCTGTGTCTGCTGACTTTGTACTAAATTTATTTTACATAGCCACCAGTATTCACTTCTTCAAATTGACTAAACACAGTCAGATTATCAATTATATTATATAATTCTATATTAACTGAACTGTCCCTTAGCTAATATCATAACTTTAGATGATTTTTGTCAAATCTATTATTAAATTAATTACGGAGAGATTTTTAAACATAGTTGACAATATCATTCAAGTAGCCTTACTTATTAATTATGTTTATTGTCATGGTTACATTCCAGTAGTAGTGTTTAAACCTATGATTCCATTTATGTCCGGATCTACTGTACTTACAGTGGTGCTTGAAAGTTTATGAACCCTTTAGAATTTTCTATATTTCTGCATGAATTTGAACACATTATCAGATTTTCACACAAGTCCTAAAAGTAGATAAAATGGTTTAAAAGAAAGGAGTTATGTTTTCAGAAAGGAAAACACTGCATTCCAGCATAACAACCTTATCCCATCTGTGAAACATGGTGGTGATTTGGGCCAGGACGGCTTGCCATCATTGATGGAACAATGAATTCTGAATTATATCAGAGAATTCTAAAGGAAAATGTCAGGACATCTGTCCATGACCTGAATCTCAAGAGAAGGTGGATCATGCAACAAGAAAACGACCCAAAGAATGGTTAAAGAAGAATAAAGTTAATGTTTTTGAATGGCAAAGTCAAAGTCCTGACCTTAATCCAATCGAAATGTTGTGGAAGGACCTGAAGCAAGCAGCTAATGTAAGGAAACCCACCAACATCCCAGAGTTGAAGCTGTTCTGTATGGAGGAATGGGCTAAAATTCCTCCAAACTGGTGTGCAGGACTGATCAACAGTTACAAGAAACATTTAGTTGCACTTATTGCTGCACAGGGGGGAGGGTTACACCAGATACTGAAAGCAAAGGTTCACATACTTTTGCCACTCACTTGTATGTAATATTTGGATGATTTTTCTCAATAAATAAATGACCAAGTATAATATTTTTGTCTCATTTGTTTAACTGGGTTCTCTTTATGTACTTTTAGGACTTGTGTAAAAATCTGATGATGTTTTAAGTCATATTTATGCAGAAATACAGAAAATTCTAAAAGGTTCACAAACATTCAAGCACCACTGTAGAGGTGTCCAGATGCTGGTAAAAAAGAAAACACTATTTTCACTGGTAATGGCTGTAATGGCCTAACCCTTCGAAGTCACCCTTATTGTGGGTGATACATAAAATCATGTAGTAATTTATTTTGAATTACATGTGAAGAGTAGATGATGCCTTATTTATGACATGTGTCTGTGTGAGAGAACATAATTTCCTTTTTAGTTTTATTATGTATTGTTCAATATTTTTAATGGCTTAGCCTCAAAAATTAACACACAGCAAGTATAAAGAACCAGCTGATACAGAACACTTACAGTAGTGCTTGAAAGTTTGTGAACCCTTTAGAATTTTCTGTTTCTGCATAAATATGACCTAAAACATCATCAGATTTTCACACAAGACTTAAAAGTAGATGAAGAGAACCCAGTTAAACAAATGAGACAAACATGTATGTGAACCTTTGCTATCAGTATCTGGTGTGACCCCCTTTGCAGCAATAAGTGCAACTAAACGTTTCCTGTAACTGTTGATCAGTCCTGCACACCGATTTGGAGGAATCTTAGCCCGTTCCTCTGTACAGAACAGCTTCAACTCTGGGATGTTGGTGGGTTTCCTCACATTAAGTGCTCGCTTCAGGTCCTTTCACAACATTTCGATTGGATTAAGGTCAGAACTTTGACTTGCCCATTCCAAAACATGTTCTTTTTTAACCATTCTTTGGTAGAACGACTTGTTTGCTTAGGGTTGTTGTCTTGTTGCATGACCCACCTTCTTTTGAGATTCAGTTCATGGACAGATGTCCTGACATTTTCCTTTAGAATTCTCTGATATAATTCAGAATTCATTGTTCTATCAATGATGGCACGCTGTCCTGGCCCAGATGCAGCAAAACACACCCAAACCATGAGAACTACCACCACCATGTTTCACGGATGGCATAAGGTTCTAATGCTGGAATGCAGTGTTTTCCTTTCTCCAAACATAACGCCTTTCTTTTAAACCAGAAAGTTCTATTTTGGTCTCATCTGTTCACAAACATTCTTCCAATAGCCATCTGGCTTGTCCATGTAATCTTTATCAAACTGCTGATGAGCAGCAATGTTCTTTTTGGAAAACAGTCGCTTTCTCCTTGCAAACCTATATTAGCCAATGTGAAAGAGATACTTAGAAGTTACTCTGGGATCCTTTGTGACCTCGCCAACTATTAAATTCCGTGCTCTTACAGTGATCTTTGTTGGTCGACCACTCCTAGGGAGGGTAACAATGGTCTTGAATTTCATTCATTTGTACACAATCTGTCTGACTGTGGATTGGTGCAGTCTAAACTCTTTAGAGATGGTTTTGTAACCTTTTCCAGCATGATGAACTCTTTTTCCAAGGTTCTCAGAAATCTCGTTTGTTCACGCCCTGATACACTTCCACAAACGTGTTGTGAAGAGCAGACTTTGATAGGTCTCTGTTCTTTAAATATAACACGGTGCCCACTCACACCTGATTGTCATCCCATTGATTGAAAACCCCTGACTCTAAATTCACCTTCAAATTAACTGCTAATCCTAGAGGTTCATATACTTTTGTCACTCACTAATATGTGATATTGGATCAGTTTCTTTAATAAATAAATTACCAAGTATAATATTTTTTTCTCATTTGCTTAATTGGGTTCTCCTTATCTACTTTTAGTCATGTCAAGTCAGATTTATTTATATAGCGCTTTTTACAATGGAGCATTGTCTCAAAGCAACTTTACAAGTTTAGATTATCTCCTAATAACTACGTCCAATCCCAAATTGAGCAAGCCTAGGGTGACAGTGGCAAGGAAAAACTCCCTGAGTTATAGGAAGAAACCTTAGGAGGACCAAGACTCAAAGAGGGACCCAACCTCCTTGGGCGGCGTAGATGATAAATCTAAGAGCGAAACTAAAGTCATGGAGTCAAAGTTCGAATAAAATGTGAAGTATGCACATTGACAGATTTTAGGACTTGTGTGCAAATCTGTTGATGTTTCGGGTCATATTTCTGCAGATATATAGAACATTCTGAATGGTTCACGAACTTTCAAGCACCATTGTAAGGTCTGATAAAAAACAGGTTTCTCACCATCAGTAGAGTTTTACAGCAATCTGTGAGATTCAAAGGCTGCAATGTTTGATTTGCATGCTGTTCTGTTGTGAGCACCATTCCCATCCTAATGACTGCACAGTGAGCATGGATGGACTTGCTTTGTTCTCAGAATGTTAAGGTTCGCCATTTAAAAACTATGACGAACCATATAAACAAAAAATAACTTGTTTTGGACCCAAGTGCAGTTAGCTCCAGTTGGTAATTATAACTGAAATGAAAGTAAATAAATAAAAGGAAATGAAACCGAAGGTAAAACAAACGAATAAAACTAAATAAAAGTGAATGCACGCCGTAAGGATGTGCACTGCTATTCACAGCACACTTACGCATGCGCAGACCTGGAGCACCGATTGTGCAACGGATTCACGGCGTAAGCGTGCTTTGAATATCACAGTAGTACGCTTACGGTGTACTTGGAGATTGCATTCGTGGTAATTGGTATACATGGACAAACACTCGGGAGTCTAACCTGGAATTCACTGGGCACAGGCAGCTAGTCCTTCTCAGTGTTTCATAAACATATCACCCATGTTAATAGCCCTGTCCAGGATTTGAACCCAGTCCCTCAGGAACTGCCATCAGCTAGCTCTTACCAGGGCTGCTCATGTAATATATTGGGTGCCAAAAGTTACATGGGGTCGCTTGTGAAATTCTTGTATGGACCGTTGTGGAGAAGTATTTTTTTGCAGGATAATGACTCAAAACGTTGTAAGAACTACGAAGACCAAAGAATATCACAGAGCACTGAATTTGTGATTATATATTATATATCAAACTCACTACGAGTTTGATCACATGTACAATAAAAGACCTGTGGCAAAATGTTGTCCAAGCTCAGGGAAATCACTGTCTCTGAATGCATCTTGGAATTTCATGCATTAGCTGGCACCAGCAGTTGGAATGAGCCAGCACTGTTAGTTACACACCAAAAAAGATAAACAAACAGAAGTTGAATCAGTTCATCTGGACATTGGGTTTTGTGAGAGGTACGTTTCAACACTCATCTAATTGACTTCTTCAGTCTCAGCTAGTTGGAAAACTTTCCTAATTTTATATACAGCACATTTGCATAACAACTGATACCAGCACCATTACATAATAATGGGGACCGGTGATCAATTTAATATGCAGATAGCCATGGACATTAATGACAATGGCCACGTGTACCATTCACATAGGATTGGGGAATGGCTGCAATGACGGCGTTGTAAGGTGGTGAGAGGTGTACTCTGAGGCCCCATTGCAGCCATATAGACATATAGTATACTGGTATGCCATTTGAGAGATATGACAGAGCAGTTTGTGCGTTTTAGCCAAACACTTATATGTTGAAAGGGAGAAGTGCAAATTTCACCTGTCAGGGCTGCATGCGCACCTGCACACCGCGCCCACCTTCTTTCACCTTCTCTCCCTTTCTCTCTCACCGTCACCGCTGATCACCTGCACCTGCGTCTCATTTCCAGCACGTTCCACCTCACTATATATACCCTTTCCCTCCACAGACTCAGGGCTGAGTCTTGTGGTTCCGTCCCGCATCTCTAGCTCCCGTTCTATCGCGTTATCCTTCTCATCCTAACCGTGTCTATCGCTCTACCTAGTCATTCCCTCTACCTTGTTTCTAGCCTTGGTTATCGCGCACCTACCTTGTCTCTCCATTCATCCTCGATTCCATTCCGTCGTCACCTCGTATCTCCTTGCCGTTCGTGAGTCACCCTGTCTGTATTCCATATTCACGTTTATAAGATCTGTTATCCGTTTGTAAACAAACACCAGCTGAGTTTCAGATCCGCTCCCAGTCTGTGTCTCCTAAACCCCACAGCCGGCGTGACAGTAGACTCAGCCATGCTTGGAGGCAGCGGGAGTTTTGTTTTTGGATCTGTCTCTCAACCGATCGCGATGATCAGCGATCCGCTTTCTGAGCTCAGTGCTCAGCTCGCCGAGGTAACGCGAGCCATTTTGCAGCTGGCTCCCTCTGTGAACGCGATCTCACAGCGCATGTTACAGCAAAACCGGTCCTCAGCAACCCTGACCGCCATGCTGTTGGTTCCACCCACTTCCTGCTCTCCACCGATCGCTGAGATCATGTTACCAGAGAGCTTTGAGGAAAACCCAGCGCTGTATAACACATTCCGTGCACAGTGCACTCGTTACCTCAGGCTCTACCCGCCCAGCTCTGAACAAGCTGGGGTATCGCTGGTAGTTTCATGCCTTTCAGGCAGGGCACTCAAGTAGGTTACCAAGAGTTTGCCACAGGTTAAAACCTGGACCTGTTACCAGCTCTTGGATGAACTCGGGGCAGCTTTTGGTCCTCCTGCAAATAGTGAGTCATGCACCCCTGAAGCTCCACTGTTCGGCATGTCCTTGCCAAGTGCTCAACTCCCCAGCATTCTGGCAGTACTTCAGTTCGCCCGTCACTTGCTGGATCCTCCATTCGCCGGTTGTCATAGGGTTCCAGCTATAAGTGTGGCCAAGCACAGTGCTAAGCTTGCTGTACCGGACTCTTTTCAAAGGACACCCGTCCCAGTCCAGGGATTGCCCATCCCAGAGTTTGTTCCAGGGTCACCCGTCCCAGTCCAGGGATCACCCGTCCCAGAGTCTGTTCAAGGGTCGCCCATCCCAGAGTCTGCTCTAGGAATGCCCGTCCCAGTCCAGGGATCACCCGTCCCAGAGTCTGTTCAAGGGTCGCCCATCCCAGAGTCTGCTCTAGGAATGCCCGTCCCAGTCCAGGGATCGCCCGTCCAAAGTCTGTTCTAGGGACGCCCATCCCAGGGCCATTCCAGGGCCCGTCCATGTCAGATACCTCCCAAAGGATGTCCGAGTCTGTTCAGAGTCCGTCTAAGTCCGACTTCATCCCAAGTCAATCTGAGTCTATTCTGAGTCCATCCGAGGCTGTCCAGAGTCCCTCTAAATCCGAGACAGTCCCGAGGTTGTCCGAGACCGTTCCAGGGTCATCTGAGTCCGAGACTGTTCCAGGGTCATCCGAGACTGTTTGTCTCCTAAACCCCACTGCCGGCGTGACATCACCTCTAATCCACTACCTTTTTGGGGTATGTCATCAGTGCTTGTTCTATCTACATGCGTTTTATGTTCTTAAATAATTAAACAAAAAAAGAAAGAAAAACTTGAAGTGTTCATTTGCATTACTCTTGCAGTATTTTATATGGTGTCATGTCTGACAGTGGAACCTTTGTTTTGACGCCCACAGAGGGGAAAGTTTGCTGCACAACAGGAGGTCCAATGTAATAGCTTAAGCATGGTCGCCACTTTTGCACAAGTTTATATTACTTTCACCTGTTACAACCTGTTTGTTAACCTTTCAGAAAGCAATGACTGTAAGTATTGTATGAGAGATGTTTTTGACTCAAATGTAATGTAATTTGATAATCGATTGTGATTGCGGCAACTCTTTGATGCTATCCTATCAGATGTGTTTGTGTTGCTGCTGTTAATGACTGTATGGAATGTATTTTGAGCCTTTTTTTCTATTTCCTCTTGTATTTGTAGTTTCACTCTGATTTGAGTCATTAAAGCAACAAGCACATTCATCTTCCTGGCTCTTAAAAAGAGTTTGGCTGGCTGTTTAATCTATGTTAACACTTTGGAAGTATAACATGTAGAGAGAGCAGTACAGTGCTAATGGGATAGGTGTGAATGACCACAAGGCAGTAGTAAACTGTCTGGTTCCCAGGTCCATCAAGGAACTGCAAAGGTTCTTGGGGTTTGCATTTTTTACAGGCATTTCATAAGCAATTTCAGTAGGACAGCAGCACGTCTTATGGCCCTCGAAGTTCCTTCGACGCCTGCAGTGCTTTATCAACATTCCAAGCACAGTTTTGGTGCATTCCTAGACCATTTGCCACAGACAAGCTGCTTACATATCTGCCGAATTGACACTGTCTGCTCTTCACAGGCGGGGATGGAATTTGAGACAAAAGTCAGTACGTCACAATCCTGCATATTTATGACATATTAATATTAATTGTTATTGCATTTTAACCATAAAATCCTATACATTCACACACCTAATAATATATTTTTATTTTTCATAAGGGCAAATACTATTTTCTTGTGTTCAGCTGAGATTCAAATAAAGAGTATTTGTTTTCTTTGATCAAAATGAGCCTCCTACATGATGTTTTTTTACATAAAAAAACAACTAAAACGTATTGTCAAGTCAAGTCAAGTCAGATCTATTTATATAGCGCTTTTCACAATGGAGCATTGTCTCAAAGCAACTTTACAAGTTTAAATTATCTCCTAATACTTACTCCTTACTTACTCCTAATACGTCCAATCCCAAATTGAGCAAGCTTAGGGCGACAGTGGCAAGGAAAAACTCCCTAAGTGCTTTAGGAAGAAACCTTGGGAGGACCAAGACTCAAAGAGGGACCCAACCTCCTTGGGTGGCATAGATGATAAATCTAAGAGTGAAACTAAAGTCATGGAGTCAAAGCTTGATTAAAATGTGAAGTATGCACATCGGCATCAAGTGGCCCGGGTATGATGGGGCTGGAGCTGATGACGGAAGCAGCTTGAGTGGAGCTGCAGCGGATGAACATCATGTGTGGGACTGGAACTGGTACCGGAACACAGCTTGGAGAGAAAACAGATAATGTAATTAGTTATTGATTAAGAGCACAGTGTCAATTAAAAAATCACTGATGCCATGTGTAGCATGAGACCCCAGCAGCATTAGCTATAGCAGCATAGCTAGAAAGAGGAGAACTGGTAGGTAGCACAGCCAAGAGGGATCACATGAGACATCGGCAACCCCACGATAGGCAGAAGACAGCAACCCAACGTCTTTGATCACCATAAGGCTCATTGACTATGAACCCCCAGCTCTGCCCTTAGACTAAGGCAAGGATGCATGAGTCAAGATCAAGAGGACTGAAGCCCAGTTCAGCGAGACCACCCACCCGACACTCCTGGCTAACAGACAAGGCAGGCAGGCCAGACATGACTCCAGACTCCGGCCCCAGTGACCTAAGCCATGCATCCTGGTCTAAATCTAGTCAAAAGCCTGCGTAAATAAGTATGTCTTTAGCCTAGACTTAAAATTTGAGTCTCGAACGAAAGTGGGTAGTTTATTCCATAGTTGGGGGGCCATGTATGAGAAAGCCTTTTACCCTGCTGTGACTTTTTTAATTCTAGTAACTAAAAGAAGTCCTGCACCCTGCGAAAGAAGTAGACGAGCTGGATTGTAAAACTGAGAGTTAACTCAGATAATGTAGGGCCAGGCCATGTACAGTTTTATAAGTTATAGGAAGTATTTTGTAATCAATGCAGAATTTAACTGGTAACCAGTGTAGTGATGATAGAACAGGAGTGATATGATCAAATTTTTTTGTTTGTATTAGCACTCGAGCAGCTGCATTCTGAACTAATTGAAGTTTATTTATAGATTACAATAGAAGTTTATTTATAGATTTACTAGAGCATCCAGTAAGTAAGGCGTTACAGTAATCCAACATTGAGGTTATAAACGCATGAACCAGTTTCTTTGCATCATTAAAAGAGAGGATATTTTTAAGTTTAGTGATATTACGTAACTGAAAGAAAGCAATTAGAGGGATGCTGCTAATGTCCGCATCAAAAGAGAGTTCTGAATCAAATGTGACCACTAAGTTCTTTACAGATGGACTGAGCATTACTGGACAGCCATCTAGATTTAGGATAGATGTAGCCAACCTGTCTCTCACAGCATTGGGTCCCACTAATAGAATCTCAGTTTTATCTGAGTTAAGTAAAAGAAAATTAAATGACATCCAGTTTTTTTATTATCTTTACACAGTCCTCAATTTTGTTGACTGTAAGGCTGTCATTAGGTTTGGCTAATATGTACAGCTGTGTATCATCTGCATAGCAGTGGTAACTAATGCCATGTTTATGAATAACTGAGCCTAGTGGCAGCATGTACAGAGAGAATAAAAGCGGGCCAAGCACTGACCCCTGAGGCACGCCATACTTCACTTTTGAGAGCTTAGACCTTAGATTATTTATATGAACAAACTGGTACCGGTCGGTTAAGTAGGATTTAAACCAAGAAAGTGCTAATCCCTTAAATACCTACAGTATTTTGTAGTCTGTTTAGTAAAACATCACGATCTATAGTGTAGGACATTAACAAGTCATTTAGTACCCTAATTAATGTTGTTTCAGCACTATGATGGGGCCTGAAGCCAGACTGAAATGTTTCATAAATATCATTCCTTTAGCGGTAACTGCAGAGCTGCTGATAGTTGGCTTTTTCAAAGATTTTGGACAGAAACTGTAGATTTGAAATTGGATTCTATAATTAGATATCACACAAGGGTCAAGATTGCCGTTTTTAATCAGTGTTTTGATAACGACACACTTAAAGGATTTGGGCACATAACCAAAGGCAAGGGATGAATTTAAAATAACTAACAGTGGTTCTATAATACTAGGTATTACTTGTTTGAGTAAACGTGTAGGAATTGGATCTAATAAACATGTTGATGACTTAGACGAGCTGATCAGTGCAGATAGTTCAGTATTAGTAATCAGGGTAAAAGATTCTAATCCTGATTTACAGCTAATTCAACAGATGTCTTCACTAGTGCTGCATCTGGAAGGTTGCTGAATAGTTTGGCGATGTGATGAGCATCGAGTTTTATGCCTATCTTATCATTAAAGAAAGTCATGAAATCATTACTGTTAAAATTTCACACAACGGGAGAATCACTTTCTGTAGGGTTTTTTGTTAATTTGGAGACAGTATTAAAGAGAAATCTTGGATTATTCTTATTTTTCTCAATGACTGAGGAGAAGTATGCAGCTTTAGCTTTAGTAAGGGCATGCTTATACTCTGCCATGCTGTCCCTCCAAGCAATCTTAAACACCTCCAATTTACTATGTCTCCACTTGCGCTCTAGATGCCACGTTCTTTGCTTTAAGCTAGAGGTGTGGTCATTATACCATGGTGCTAGCCTTTTTTCCCTAATGCGTTTGACCCTAGCAGGAGCAATCGTGTCCAGGGTTGAGCGAAGCACGCATTCTAATCGGTCATTTACACACTCAAATTGATTGATCTCCGTAGGTGTATTAAATTTCAAGTCTGATAGGTTTTTAATAAACGCAGCTGGAGTAGCAGATGTGATGGTGCGCTTGGTGTGATAACAAGGCAGAAGGATTTTATTTATTAGAGATAGCTCAAATACTAAAAAATAGTGATCTGAAATCGAATCACTTTGTGGGAAACAATCAAGGTTATCTGTATTGATATCAAATGTTAATATTAGATCTAAAGTATGATTACAGCAGTTGGTAGGTCCCATCACATTCTGAGTGATACCCATGGATTGTAAGATTGACTCGAAAGCAATTTTACGTGGATCCTGCCCATTGTTAAAGTGAATATTGAAATCACCTACAATTAAAACCTTATCTGTTGACAGTAGTAAGCAGGAAAGAAAGTTAGCAAATTCCAGAAGTAATTCTGAACAGGGACCAGGAGGGCAGTAAATAGTGATAAGCTGAAAAGAGTGTGGTTTTGACTTCCAGTCACACTAAGAATCAGTACTTCAAATGATTTAGCCTAGTAATGGGATTTAGTTGTAACACCTAGCTCTGTGTCACAACCCCCCCCCCCCCAAGTTTCAGTGAGACAGAGAGCGTGTAAGCGTTTATCAGTGATCATTTCATTTACAATCACTGCTTTGTTTGTAAGTGATCTAATGTTAAGTAAGCCTAGCTTTAGTCTAAGGTTGTTATTTCTATGGGAGCTATCTGTGTTTATACTAATGAGGTTATTAAAACAGACTTTTTGAGAGCGTTTACGTTTAGGACAGATGCGGGTAACAGACACAGTTTCAATAACGTGAGTTCTGGGTGACGGTGCATGGCTACCAGCAGACAGTTGGTTAAGCCGGTCTGTCTGCTGCCTGACCTTTGCTCGGGATAGTGGTTGAGTTGAATGATGCAGATCCTGGGAAGGTTAGGCTTTCCCTTTTTGATTATGGTTTTGACTTTCCCACCACGGACTGTCTTTTGGTCTGACTTTTTGCCCTCTGCTTTATCGCTTTCTCTTGTCACCGTCCATTTTGAGGACCCTGCAGTATCAATATTGTCTCATTCAAGTTTTTATGCTACACTCTGTCTGATCTCATTAAGAGTTTGATTAACACTCTACTCATTAAAATCTCTGTTATTGCATGAGCATCTGACTCTCTGTGCCATGTTATAATATGAAAAAAAAAACCCGAAAAAAAAAACAGATGAGTTACAGAATGCAATCAAAGGATGGATGTATTGAGAAGCAGAGAATTAGCACCCTATTTAGTATGTGCAAGTCACAGCCCATCTAACCAAATTCTAAATGAATTCAGTTTGAATTATTATAAAAATAATCTGCTTATTATCTATTATGCATTGTTAAATGAATGTGAAATGTTACTGCAATATGTAAAATCAATAGCTATATTAATTTCTATGGTTGTGTCTTCAGACCATACATTCTTGTTAGATCATTGACAATGGACCAGACTTTGTGATATGAACTTCAGTGACACATTATCAGAAATGTTCTTCCAATTGTTTACAGACTGAATCTGTTTGCACCTTGCACTAACATAAATTCTGATGACATCTGATCATATCCGGATTTCACTTGACCACATGAAAAGCCATATGAAAAATCATCAAAACCAGTGTAGGACCTTGATTGAATTTAATACAAGCGTAAATGAAATGTGTCTTCTGATCCATTTTCTGATGGAGTTATAGCCATTACATGGATGTGCAAGCTCTTCTATAAAATCTATTGTTCTGTGGCATTGTGGAAACCCACACCTGTCCTCAAAAACCATTTATTTTCTTCTGGAGCCAGTGACCTTTCTTTAAGTGTAGTGTACTGGTGTTGGATTGTCTTCAGTGCTTGAGACCTTTCCCACATACGTATACAGCTGTTCTGTTGAGATCAAAATGGTAGGACAAGGTGCTGTAAGATGGTAGAACCTGTCTTGGTATTTAAATGTAAACGATAAGTAGCTCCCCCTCCAAGCAGAACCAAAGTTGTATTACATGGAACAGTTTTTGTTCAGCATTCATGTGTTTCCGGTTACTGTGGGCATCAGGGCGCAGTAGTACAGTGCAGAATCAGTTGGTGCTGCAAAAAAGAGATTCAGATTCACCTTCTTCTTCCCATCATCTTTGTAATGTGTAATATTCAGCCATGGGTAAGGTGCTTCAGCGTTAATGACAGATTCAGTGCCTTCAATGACCAGTAAGAGAAACTGGTTTTGATCCAGGTTTGTGTCGATACCAGTGGAGACTGTTAGGTGATCCTTCATATGTGCAGGTCAATGTAGCGTTGCTGCCTTCAGTTAAAAATATGCTGTTTTTGTTTGGTGAAATGCTGTCAGCTGCCTCTGCTATAATGACATTGCAGCAGTGGTATAAAGTGTAGTGTCAAGAGAAAAGATGCACTTTGTTAATAATCCAAACCATGCAATCAAATGTAATGTTAACGTATATAACTTACCAACATTAGCAACAAAAATTAAAACCAGGAAGAGAAGTAACATGATTGTCCTGACTGTCAGCTCAGATCTCTTGCATTAGAAAAAAATGTCAGTTTTGTATTTGAGATACAGAAAACACTCCACCCACAGTTCCACGTCTGTACAACTGCCTTGTTGCCTGTGCTAACATTAGTAAATGTGGGTAAGCACAAAATGCTTTTAGAGTTAAAAAAGGTCATGTAAAAATTGTATTGAATTAACAAATCATATGATTACATATGAAGAATATTAGAAAAATATACAAAACTACAAACATTTAGAAGACAATAATTCATCACATTGTTACCAAGCAAATCGCTATGCTTCCTTTCGCTAGTTCCAAAGTGTCCACTAAGCTAAATTAAAAATGCAGTAAACTGCAGCATTACTGGTACCCTTCACAAAAGAAGTAAAAAAAATAAATAAATCAAATAAACCACACATTTGGTGGTGTTTCAAACAAATGGTTAGGCTGCATTTTACATTCAAAAGTAAATTTCAAAAGAGGTTTCAGATTTGGACCCACTGCATGTCCTCACAATCTTTTCTCTGTGGACTGTCACTTGAGTTTGAGGTCATAATGTTGCTGTGAGGTACACCTTAGCTAAGTTACAGCCTTCTGGTAAACACTAACAGGTTTTGTTCTAAAATTTCCTAGAATTTAATATAATTCATTATGACAGTGATGCTCAAAGAGCACTACAGTTTCTACAGTTGATTGAAAATATTATGTGGGCTTAGTCCCATATGACAACACTATAAAAATCTATAAAATCAGTACTGTTGAGGTTTTGTAGTTTCGAGTAATTGCTCTAAACACTCTTGTGGGAAATTGCTTTATTTCATATTGTTCTTTTAGTCATTATCTTAAGAGATGACAGTAGCTTACAAATAAGTATATTAAATAGTAGTAGTGAAAAAAAAAAAAAATTATAATAATAATACACTTTTTTAAAACCTATCCATTATGGCATAATATAATATTTGTACATGGCTTGTAACAGACAGATGAGCCTGGTTGTTGTCTGGTTGTTATGTGCACCAAATGCACTATATGGCTACACATTTGTGGACATCCCATCTAATTGGTTATCTCTGTTATTTCAGCCACGCTCACTGATTAATAATATAAAGCATAAAGGCGTGGAACTTCCTATACAGTCAGAAGCAGTGGGGCTGGAGCTGATGACAGAAGCAGCTTGAGTGAAGTTGCAGCAGATGAACATCATGTGTGGGGCTGGAACTGGTCCTAGAAAACAGCTATGAGAGAAAACAGGAAATGTAATTAGTTATTGATTAAGAGCACAGTGTCTATTAACAATCACTGATGCCATGTGTAGCATGAGACCCCGGCAGCATTAGCTATAGCAGCATAGCTAGAAAGAGGAGAACTGGTAGGTAACACAGCCAAGAGGGATCACGAGTCATCGGCAACGCCATTGGAGGCAGAAGACAGCAACCCAACGTCTCTGATCACCATAAGGCTCTTTGACTATGAACCCTCAGCTCTGCCCTTAGACTAAGGCAAGGATGTACGAGTCAAGATCAAGAGGACCGAAGCCCAGTTCAGCCAGACCGCCCACCTGACACTCCTGGCTAACGGACGAGGCAGGCAGGCAGACCAGACATGACTCCATTTCCAGCCCCAGTGACCCGAGTCATCCATCCAAGTCTAAATCTAGTCAAAAGCCTGCACAAATAATTATGTCTTCAGCCTAGACTTAAAATTTTGAAGAGTGTCTGAGTCTCGAACGAAAGTGGGAAGTTTATTCCATAGTTGGGGGCCCATGTATGAGAAAGCTTTTCCCCCTGCTGTGACTTTTTTAATTCTAGTAACTAAAAGAAGTCCTGCACCCTGCGAACGACATTCATTCATTTCCATATCCACTTAATCCAATAAAATATTGTGGGGACGGAGGCCTAAGATAGCAACCAAATCATAGACAGGGCATAAATCCATCGCAGGGCATATAAATACACATACTCACACTGGTAACATTTGACCTATCACATGTGTTTGGAATGGTGGAGGAACCCAGAGTACTAGATGCAGGAAAATACTGAGGACCAAAGTACAGTAAGCTGGCATGGGGAAATTCATAAAACAGGAGATCATAAAGCACAGCACAAACAGGGAATAGACGAACAGCACAGAAATGTGCTATGTAGGACATGAGAAAGGTGAGACTTCACTTCTCAGGGAAGTGTGCATATAAATAGGCCAACCTTTGATGAGAGGAAGCCAGCTGCAGGTGTTTCTGATATTTGGGGGAAGCAGCTTGCTTCCTTTTTTAAGCATCGCCAATAAGCATAGCATCCAGCTGAGGAATAGATGAATTTTCAACTATTGTGCTATGCTACCTTGAATGATTAAAAAAGTAATTAACAATCATCACATAATAAAAGATTTAGACCTGGCTTTTTTTTTTTTTACACAGACCACACATATTTCCATTCAGATTTTTCTTCCCAGGAAAAAATGTACTGTGAAATTTGACAGAAGAACGATGAAGTGGCCAAATTAACACCAAAATTCATAGTACAACTGTGAAATAATTCATGGTCAGTTCATAGTCCACCAAGCTTACAGTTGTACTATAAAATCTCACAGTAGAACGATGAAGTGGCCAAATTACCATCAAAAATTCGTAGTAGAACTGCAAACGTCATGGTCAAACTGTGAAAGTTCACATTAAAACTTTCAAGCAATTCACAGTTTTACTAAAAAAAAATCACAGCACATTTTTTCCTGGGTTTATCTAAAATAGCAGAGATAAGCTCACAAACCTATGTTCATTAATTCAATTACAAATAGGATATATGGTAATTCTGTGTCTGCTGACTTTGTACTAAATTTATTTTACATAGCCACCAGTATTCACTTCTTCAACTTGACTAAACACAGTCAGATTATCAATTACATTTTATAATTCTATATTAACTGAACTGTCCCTTAGCTAATATCATAACTTGAGATGATTTTTGTCAAATCTATTATTAAATTAATTATTGAGAGATTTTTAAACATTGTTGGTGTAGCGTTAATAGCTGGATTAAAGTCCCCCAACTCTGTATACCCTCTGTTCAACGGTTGTCAAGCCATAAAACTTGATGACACTTCGGAATGCCAATGGCCATCTGGACCGGATCTTTCACCCGCTAAGTGATGGCTCCATCAATGTTGACTCTTGCTCAAACCAACAGAATTGGAGGTCTGTTTAAACAGACCTACAACCTTCAGCATCTCCAATCATGAACTAAGTCCATGTGCTAACCTTAAAAAGGGGGTTTCAACGGTCCAGGCCACCAAGTTCCTCAAATTTCTCTCCAACTGTTACTTTTACGACCTTTTCTCACAGTCGGTCTGGCGCCAGAAAGACAGCCCTGGATTTACGACACCAAGAAACTATCAGATTTTGTTCTAAGACACATACTTTAATAAAAGTATTACATTTTTGTTGGGAACAGATTAGCCTCACCTAGAACACTTAGTTAAGGAACCCATGAGATTTGCTTCATAATAAGTTCAAACACACTCATATGTACTTGGCTATCTCATACAAAATGTGATCAAGGATCATTTTTATATCCACATATATAATTATATGTATATGCATGTTACTGATTTGTCATGTATTTTCATCTTTATTTGGTTAATGTTTTAGTATAATGATCATTTTTCTATACTTAATATGATCCAGTTGTGCTATACTAATGGTTATGATTAGAAATAACAGCTGTTTGTCTATATGTATCGATCGCTCGGGTTTAATACTTCTTCATACTTATAAAAGAACAGAAATAAAGTTGTTATTTAGAATGTACTGTTTCCTACATCTTGTATCGATCGTATTATTATTTGTTTAAGGAATAGAAAATGTATGTGCTGTAGTTAGAATGATTTAATGATGTTCTACGTTATCAATTCAAGGTGCCTTTGATCATTTGAACCTTACAACGAAGCTCTGCAACTAAACTTGTAACTTTGAGGATTTTTGGTTATTATGTGATACTTTTAATCACCTTAGATATGTAGGAATATATTTAATCCAAGTTAGAATGTCTGTAGCTCATATGGTGAAATAAAACACAACCACGATAGGAGGGATTTACTGATGAGTCGGCTTTTCATCGGCTAAGTCAGGGCAACTCCTTGTGCCCCCCAGCCTCCGGCTGCCCACGATCCAGGACATACAAAGGAACCAACCTCATGGCCAAGCTTCGAGTCTGTGTGCCTTTGTTCTCTTTGTTCGTCTAAGTATTTTATTTTTCGTGCCTTTTAAAGTTGCAACTTCTGTGTCAGCCTTTTTGTTATTCGTTTTGCTCAAGTTTTCGCGTTTATTTTACGTTAAGTTGCTTGTGTACAGCAGTCTTAAGTAGTTCGGTATTGCCAAATTAAAAGATAGTTAAAAGACCAACCACCCAAGATCTCCTTCACTCTCGACTACATCGTATATTTTAAGTTTTTAAAGTCTGTTGAAGCTCGTGGCGCTAGAAACACGTCAACTCCACCTTTATCTGTGGCCAAGATAGATTCTGAGTTGTACGCACGCAAAACGTTGAGGAATTGTGAACGCCTGCAGCCTAAACAGGGAAGTGAACCATTTCAAGTCACCTCAATTCAATGTGGTCAAACCATCGGCAAGAAACCAAAGAGCTAAGCCGCTAAGAGGCCTTTTCAGAGCAACGGTGGGCATCGAAAGACGGATGCCAACGCTCCCCAAAATCGTGCCTTTTGGACGGCCGGGCTAGGGTTGAATGCCCCGAACCACTCGAGTGACCTTCCAGGCGAGTACCGTTTATGGCTTTTCTGGGTCCCTGATTCTCGAACCTTGCGTTTAATCTTAAACCACGCTTCAACTTATACTCATCCACGTCTAAGTAGCTTCTACCATACTATTCACGTTTAACGTGATTTGTTTTAATAATAACTCACTACGTCGTAACAAACTAGTTCATAACTTCGACTCTGAGTAATTATTACGGTGCGATAAGTTACACATACAGTCAACTTGTTTCTGATTTTAATACTGTGATATATGTACGTTTGCCATCATTTCATGGTTTAATGCTGTGATATATGTACGTTTGCCATCATTTCCTGTTTTTAATATTGTGATACATATGTGATTACATCAGATAGTCTGTTGGTATTGACTTGTTTGTAGTTAATAAACTTGTTATAACCTTTTGAACTTAACGCTTGGTGTGAGAGAATTTTATTCAACAAAGGTCGAGAAATATAACTTGAATTCACTATTCAGACCTAGATTGATCAATTTCTCTTTTCTCTTTCCAACTGGTTTCCGGATCTGCCAGTCCACAAACGATCCGGTGGTGCCCCGTTTTGTTCATTAAAAATTAATCAATTTAAAAGTGTAGTCTTAGGTTTGCTACATTGGCAATATCATTCAAGTAGCCTTACTTATTAATTATGCTTATTGTCATTGTTACATTCCAGCAGTAGTGTTTAAACCTATGATTCCATTTCTGACTGGATCTACTGTACTTACAGTGGTGCTTGAAACCCCCAAAAAAGCAAGGTTTTCTAAATGTCTGGATGAATTTGAACACATCATTGGATTTTCACACAAGTCCTAAAAGTAGATAAAGAGAACCCAGTTGAACAGATGGGACAAAAATATTATATTTGGTCAGTTATTTATTGAGGAAAATGATCCAATATTTCATATTAGTGAGTGATAAAACTATGTGAACCTCTAGGATTAGCAGTTAATTTGAAGGTGAAATTAGAGTCAGGTGTTTCAATCAATGTGATGACAATCAGGTGTGAGTGAGCACACTGTTTTACTTAAAGAACAGGGATCTATCAAAGTCTGCTCTTCACAACACATGTTCGTGGAAGTGTATCATGGCACGAACAAAGGAGATTTCTGAGGATCACAGAAAAAGAGTTGTTGATGCTCATCATGCTGGGAAAGGTTACAAAACCATCTCTAAAGAGTTTGAACAAAATGAGAAAAAAAAAAATCCAGGAAATCACATTGAAGGATTTTTAAAGAATTTAATTGTAAATTATGGTGGAAAATAAGTATTTGGTCAATAAATTTGGTTCAACCCAATACTTTGTAACATAACCTTTGTTGGCAATGACAGAGGTCAAACGTTTCCTGTAAGTCTTCACCAGGTTTGCCCAAACGGTAGCTGGTATTTTGACCCATTCCTCCATGCAAATCCCCTCTAGAGCAGTGATGTTTTGGGTTTTGGTTGAACTCCCTCCACAAATTTTCTATGGGGTTGAGGTCTGGAGACTGGCTAAGCCACTCCAGGAACTAGAAAATGCTTTTTACAGAGCCGCTCGTTTGTTGCCCGAGCGGTGTGTTTGGGATCATTGTCATGCTGGAAGACCCAGCCATGTTCTATCTTCAATGCTCTCACTGATGGAAGGAGGTTTTGGCTTAAATCTCACGATACATGGCCCCGTTCATTCTTCCCTTAACACGGATCAGTCGCCCTGTCCCCCTTGCAGAAAAACAGCCCCAAAGCATGAGGTTTCCACCCCCATGCTTCCCAGTAGGTATAGCGCAGAATTCTTCTTCCTCCAAACACGGCGAGTTGAGTTTTTAACAAAAAGTTCTATTTTGGTTTCATCTGACCACATGATATTCTCACAATCCTCTTCTGGATCATCCATATGCACTCTGGCAAACTTCAGATGGGCCTGGACATGTACTGGCTTAAGCAGGGGGACACACCTGACACTGCAGGATCTGAGTCCTTTTTGGTGTAGTGTGCTACTGATGGTAGCCTTTTTACTTTGGTCCCAGCTCTCTGCAGGTCATTCATCATGTCCCTCCGTGTAGCTCTGGGATTTTTGCTCACTGTTCTCATGATCATTTGATCATTTTGACCCCACGGGATGAGATCTTGCATGGAGCCCCAGATCGAAGGAGAGGTCTTGTACGTCTTACAATTTCTCCTACAGTTGATTTATTCAGACCAACCTGCTTGCCTATTGGAGATTGACTCTTCCCAGCCTGGTGCAGGTCTACAATTTTCTTCCGGGTGTCCATCAACAACTCTTTGGTCTTGGCCATGGTTGAGTTTGGAGTCTGACAGTTTGAAGCTGTGGACAGGTCTCTTTTATACAGATAATGAGGTCAAACAGGCATTAATAATTAATAATTAAATTAATACAGGCAACGAGTGGAGGACAGAAGAGCTTCTTAAAGGTCTGTGAGAGCCAGACGTCTTGGTTGTTTGTCGGGTGACCAAATACTTATTTTCCACTGGGATTTACAATTAAATTCTTTAAAAATCCTACAATGTGATTTCCTGGATTTTTTTTTCATTTTGTCTATCATAGTTGAAATGTGCCTAAACCAGCCGCTAGATTGCTCAGGCAGGGTATTTCTAGTGCCGGTCCCAAGCCCGGATAAATGGTGAGGGTTGCGTCAGGAAGGGCATCCGGTGTAAAACATTTGCCAAATAAAGTATGCGAGTTCATAATAATTTCACCCTACCGGATTGGTCGCGGCCCGGGTTAACAACAACCGCCACTGGTACTGGTAGCAAACAGGGTACCAGCGGAAATTGGACTACTGTTTGCCGAAGACAAAGAGGAGGGAAGCGTGTGAGGAGACAGAGAGAAATCAGGAGGGGCCAGAATATAGCACTGGGGGTAGCAACCCTAAATGTAGGGACGATGACAGGGAAAGGTAGAGAGCTGGCTGATATGATGCAGAGGAGAAAGGTCGATGTTTTTGTGTGTGCAGGAGACAAAGTGGAAGGGTAGCAAGGCTAGATGCATTGGTGCAGGGTTTTAAACTGTTCTCTACCATGGTGTGGATAGGAAGAGAAATGGAGTTGGTGTGGTCCTGAAGGAGGACTATGTAAAGAATATCGTTGAGGTGAAAAGGGTGTCAGATAGGATAATATGTCTGAAGCTGGAAATTGAGGGTGTATGTAATGGTGAATGTTGTTAGTGGCTATGCACCACAAGTTGGCTGTGAAGTAGAGGAGAAAGAGAGATTCTGGGGGGAGTTAGATGAAGTGGTTGAGAGCATTTCCCAGGGAGGAGAGACTGGTGATTGGTGCAGATTTCAATGGTCATGTTGGTGAAGGTAATAAAGGAGATGAGGAAGTGATGGGCAGGTTTGGTGTAAAGAATAGGAACCTAGAAGGACAGATGGTGGTGGATTTTGCAAAGAGGATGGAAATGGTGATAGTGATAGGAAAGAGCTCCCAGATGACTGGGTAGTAGCAGCAACAGTAATTAGACAGACAGGTAGAAAGGTACTGGGTGTGTCTTCTGGACAGGCAAAGGATGAAAAGAAAAACCTGGTGGTGGAATGAGGAAGTGCAGGAGGTTATTCAGAGAAAGAGGTCAGCAAAGAAGAAATGGGACAGGGACAGGACTAATGAGAGTAGGCAGGAGTACAAAGAGCTGCGGCAAAGGGCAAAGAGGGAGGTAGCAAAGGCCAAGCAAAAGGCCTACGATGAGTTATATGAAAGGTTAGACAGTAGGGAAGGAGAGAAGGAGTTGTATCTGCTGGCGAGACAGAGAGATAGAGCTGGAAAGGATGTGCAGCAGGTCAGGGTGATCAAGGATAGAAATGGAAATGTACTGACAGGTGAGGAGAGGGTGAGGGAAAGATGGAAGGAGTATTTTGAGGAGTTGATGAATGTAGAAAATGAAAGGGGAAAGAAGGCTGGATGGTGTAGAAATTGTGGAACAGGATGTAGCAAAGATTAGCGAAGAAGAAGTGAGGAAAGCTTTGAAAAGGATGAATAACGGAAAGGCAGTGGGACTTGATGACATACCGGTTGAGGTATGGAAAAGTCTAGGAGAGCTGGGAGTGGTGTTTTTGACTAGATTATTCAATGGAATTCTGGTCAATGAGAGCATGCCGGAGGAATGGAGGAAAAGTTTACTTGTACCGATTTTTAAGCAGAAGGGTGATGTACAGAGTTGTGCCTCTTACAGGGGCATAAAGTTGATGAGCCACACAATGAAGATTTGGGAGAGAGTTGTGGAAGCTAGGCTCAGACAGGAGGTGACAGTGTGTGAACAACAGTATGGTTTCATGCCAAGGAAGAGCACCATGGATGCGATTTTTTGCTTTGAGACTGCTGATGGAGAAGTATAGAGATGGTCAGAAAGAGCTACACTGCGTCTTGTGGATTTGGAGAAAGCTTATGACAGGGTGCAAGGGAGGAACTGTGGTGGTGTATGAGACAAATGGTGAGATGTGCTGTAGGAGTGACAGATAGCTTCAAGGTAGAGGTGGGGCTGCATCAAGGATCGGCCCTGAGTCCCTTCTTATTTGCTCTAGTGATGGACAGACTAACAGATGAGGTCAGACAGGAATCGCCGTGGACTATGATGTTTGCAGACGACATTGTGATCTGTAGTGAGAACAGGGAACAGGTAGAAGAGAAACTTGGAGAGGTGGAGGTATAATCTGGAAAGGAGAGGAATGAAAGTCAACTGTAGTAAGACAGAATACATGTGTTTAAATGAAAGGGAGGCAGGCAGTGTGGAACAGTCAGGCTACAGGGATCAGTGGTCACAAAGGTACAGGAGTTCAGGTACTTGGGATCAACTGTCCAAGGAAATGGGGGTACTTAGAAAGGAAGTAAAGAAGAGAGTACAGGCAGGATGGAGTGGGTGGAGAAGAGTGTCAGGAGTGCTGTGTGACAAAAGGGTCGCAGCAAAAGTAAAAGGAAAGATTTATAAGAGAGTAGTGAGACCAGCCTTGTTGTATGGCTTAGAGACAGTGGCACTGACAAAGAGAGCTGGAGGTGGCAGAACTTAAGATGTTGAGGTTCTCTTTAGGAGTGTCAAGTCAAGTCAAGTCAGATTTATTTATATAGCACTTTTTACAATGGAGCATTGTCTCAAAGCAACTTTACAAGTTTAGATTATCTCCTAATAACTACGTCCAATCCCAAATTGAGCAAGCCTAGGGCGACAGTGGCAAGGAGTGTCTAGGACAGGATTAGGAATGAGATCATCAGAGGGACAGCACAGGTTGGAAAATTGGGAGACAAAATTCGTGAGGTAAGACTGAGATGGTTTGGACATGTGCAGAGGAGGGATAGTGAATATATTGGTAGGAGGATGTTGGCGATGGAGCTGCCAGGCAAGAGACGGAGAGGAAGACCAAGGAGGAGTTATTTGGTTGTGGAAAATGAAGATATGCAGGAAGTTGGGGTGAGAGTAGAGGACGTGGAGGACAGGGTGAGGTGGAAACGTTTAACTCGCTGTGGTGACTCCTGATAATGGGAGAAGCCGAAAGAAGAAGAAGAAGAAGAAGAAGAAGAAGAAGAAGAAGAAGTTGAAATGTGCCTATGATGAAAATTACAGACATCTCTCATCTTGCACAATCAGTGACTGACTAAGTCCTTTTTTGCCCCACTGTATCTTCTTGTTAGATCATTGACAATCGACCAGACTTTGTGATATTAACTTCAGTGACACATTATCAGAAATGTTCTTTTAATTGTATACAGACTGAATCTGTTTGCACCTTGCACTGACATAAATTTTGGTTATGTGATCACATCTGGATTTCACTTGACCACATGAAAAGCCATATGAAAAATCATGTTTGGATCACTCAAAACCAGTGTAGAATCTTGATTGAATTTAATACAAGCAAAAACGAAATGCGTCTTCTGATCAATTTTCTGATGGAGCTATAGCCATTACATGGATGTGCAAGCTCTTCTATAAAACCTATTGTTCTGTGGCATTGTGAACACACACCTGTCCTCAAAAACCATTTATGACCTTCTGGAGCAAGTGTCCTTCTGGAAGTGTAGTGTACTGGTGTTGGATTGTCTTCAGTGCTTGAGTCCTTTCCCACATACGTATACAGCTGTTCTGTTGAGATCAAAATGGTAGGACAAGGTGCTGTAAGATGGTAGAACCTGTCTTGGTATTTAAATGTAAAAGATAAATAGCTCCCCCTCCAAGCAGAACCAAAGTTGTATTACAGGAAACAGTTTTTGTTCAGCATTCATGTGTTTCCTGTTACTGTGGGCTTCAGGGCGCAGTAGTACAGTGCAGAATCAGTTGGTGCTGCAAAAAAGAGTTTCAGATTCACCTTCTTCTTCCCATCATCTTTGTAATGTGTAATATTCAGTCGTAGGTAAGGTGGTTCAGCGTTAGTGACAGATTCAGTGCCTTCAATGACCAGTAAGAGAAACTCTGGTTTTGATCCAGGTTTGTGTCGATACCAGTGGAGACTGTTAGGTGATCCTTCATATGTGCAGGTCAGTGTAGCATTGCTGCCTTCAGTTACAGATATGCTGTTTTTGTCTGGTCTAATGCTGTCAGCTGCCTCTGCTATAATGACATTGCAACAGTGGTATAAAGTGTAAAGTGTCAAGAGAATAGATGCACTTTGTTAATAATTCAAACCATGCAATCAAATGTAATGTTAACGTATATAACTTACCAACATTAGCAACAAAAATTAAAACCAGGAAGAGAAGTAACATGACTGTCCTGACTGTCAGCTCAGATCTCTTGCATTAGAAAAAAATGTCAGTTTTGTATTTGAGGTACAGAAAATACTCCACCCACAGTCCCACGTCTGCCCAACTGCCTTGTTGCCTGTGCTAACGTTAGTAAATGTATTAGCACAAAATGCTTTTAGAGTTAAAAAAGGTCATATAAAAATTGTAATAAATTAACAAATCATATGATGAAATATGAAGAATATTAGAAAAATGTACAAAACTACAAACATTTAGAAGACAATAATTCATCACATTGTTACCAAGCAAACCGCTATGCTTCCTTTGGCTAGTTCCAAAGTGTCCACTAAGCTAAATTAAAAATGCAGTAAACTGCAGCATTACTGGTACCCTTCACAAAAGAAGTACCAAAAAAGTATCAAATAAACCACACATTTGGTGGTGTTTCAAACAAATGCTTAGGCTGCATTTTACATTCAAAAGTAAATTTCAAAAAAGGTTTCAGATTTAGACCCACTGCATGTCCTCACAATCTTTTCTCTGTGGACTGTCACTTGAGTTTGAGGTCATAATGTTGCTGTGAGGTACACTTTAGCTAAGTTACAGCCTTCTAGTAAATACTAACAGGTTTTGATCTAAAATGTCCTGGAATTTAATATAATTAATTATGACAGTGATGCTGAAAGAGCTCTACAGTTTCTATAGTTGATTGAAAATATCATGTGGGTGTTTTGCCTCATAAGACAACACTATAAAAACTATATAATCACTACTGTTGTGATATTGTAGTTTTGAGTAATTGCTCTAAACATTCTTGTGGAAAATTTCTATTTCATATTGTTCTTTCAGTCATTATCTTAAGAGATGACAGTAGTTTACAAATAAATATATGAAATAATAATAATAATAATAATAATAATAATAATAATTATATCTGTACATGGCTTGTATTAGACAGACGAGCCTGATAGATATATCCTACCTGGTTGTTATGTGCACCAAATGCACTATATGGCTAAACATATGTGGATGTCCCATCTAATTGGTTATCTCTGTTATTTCAGCCACACTCACTGATTAATAATATAAAGCATAAAGGCATGGAACTTCCTATACAGTCAGAAGCAGCAGAATTAATGTACTTAATGTCGATGTGCATACTTCACATTCTATTCGAACTTTGACTCCATGACTTTAGTTCGCTCTTAGATTTATCATCTACGCCGCCCAAGGAGGTTGGGTCCCTTTTTGAGTCTTGGTCCTCCCAAGGTTTCTTCCTAGAACTAGGGAGTTTTTCCTTGCCACTGTCGCCCTAGGCTTGCTCAATTTGGGATTGGACACGTAGTTATTAGGAGATAATCTGAACTTGTAAAGTTGCTTTGAGACAATGCTCCATTGTAAAAAGCGCTATATAAATAAATCTGACTTGACTTGACTTGAATTGGTTGAACTGAACAGTGACTCAGTGATATCAATATAAAACTTCCACAGGTTTCCACCTCACTAACCAGTCAGCTAATTAACTTTCTGCCCTGTCACTCTGAAAAGGTTTATGAATAAATTATTCTCTAACTTGATTGTTAGTGTGGCTTGCACATAGCCCATCTTAACAATATCACACATATTTGATATTACTTGCCAGTTGGGCTCTTCATTCATTTATTTTCATATCCACTTAGTCCAATAAAATATTATGGGGAGGGAGGCCTAAGATAGCAACCAAATCATAGACAGGGCACCAATCCATTGCAAGGCATAAACACACATACTCACACTGGTAACAATTGACCCATCACATGTGTTTGGAATGGTGGAGGAACCCAGAGTACCTAGATGCAAGAAAATACTGAGGACCAAAATACAGTAAACTGGCCTGGGGAAATTCGCAAAATGGGAGAGCATAAAGCACAGCACAAACAGGGAATAGAGGAACAGTGCAGAAATTTGCTATGTAGGACATGAGAAAGGTGAGACTTTGCTTCTCAGGGAAGTGTGCATATAAATAGGCCAACCTTTGATGAGAGGAAACCAGCTGCAGGTGTTTCTGATATTTGGGGGAAGCAGCTTGCTTCCTTTTTTAAGCATTGCCAATAAGCATAGCATCCAGTTGAGGAATAGATGATTTTTCAACATTTCCAAGCTTTCTGCTATGCTACCTTGAATGATTAAAAAAGTCATTAACAATCATCAAATAATAAAATATTTAAAACTGGCTTTTTTTTTTTTTTACACAGACCACACATATTTCCATTCAGATTTATCTTCCCAGGAAAAAATGTACTGTGAAGTTTGACAGAAGAACCATGAAGTGACCAAATTAACACCAAAATTCATAGTACAACTGTGAAATAATTCATGGTCAGTTCATAGTCCACTAAGCTTACAGTTGTACTATGAAATTTCACAGTAGAATGATGATGTGGCCAAATTACCATCAAAAATTCGTAGTAGAACTGCGAACTTCATGGTCAAACTGTGAAAGTTCACATTAAAACTGTCAAGCAATTCACAGTTTTACTAAGAAAATTCACAGTACATTTTGTCCTGAGTTTATCTAAAATAGCAGAGATAAGCTCACAAACCTATGTTCATTAATTCAATTACAAATAGGATATATGGTAATTCTGTGTCTGCTGACTTTGTACTAAATTTATTTTACATAGCCACAAGTATTCACTTCTTCAACTTGACTAAACACAGTCAGATTATCAATATTATATTTTATAATTCTATATTAACTGAACTGTCCCTTAGCTAATATCATAACTTGAGATGATTTTTGTCAAATCTATTATTAAATTAATTATTGAGACATTTTTAAACATAGTTGCAGAATATCATTCAAGTAGCCTTACTTATTAATTATGCTTATTGTCATGGTTACATTCCAACAGTAGTGTGTAAACCTATGATTCCATTTCTGACTGGATCTACTGTACTTACAGTGGTGCTTGAAAGTTTATGAACCCTTTAGAATTTTCTATTTTTCTGCATGAATTTGAACACATCATCAGATTTTCACACAAGTCCTAAAAGTAGATAAAATGAACCCATTTCAACAAATGACACAAAAATATTATACTTGGTCAGTTATTTGTTGGGGAAAATGATCCAATATTTGATATTAGTGAGTGATCAAAGTATGTGAACCTCTAGGATTAGCAGTTAATTCGAAGGTGAAATTAGAGTCAGGGGTTTCAACCAATGAGATGACAATCAGGTGTGAGTGAGCACATTGTTTTACTTAAAGAACAGGGATCTATCAAAGTCTGCTCTTCACAACACTTGTTTGTGGAAGTGTATCATGGCATGAACAAAGGAGATTTCTGAGGACCTCAGAAAAAGAGAAAAGGTTACAAAACCATCTCTAAAGAGTTTGGACTCCACCAATCCACAGTCAGACAGATTGTGTACAAATGGAGGAAATTCAAGACCATTGTTACCTTCCCCAAGAGTGGTGGACCAACAAAGATCACTCCAAGAGCCTGGTGTGTAATAGTTGGCAAGGTCACAAAGGACCCCAGAGTAACTTCTAAGCAACTGAAGGCCTCTCTCACATTAGCTAATGTTAATGTTGATGAGTCCACCATCAGATGAACACTGAACAACAATGGTGTGCATGGCCACTGCTCTCCAAAAAGAACATTGCTGCTCATCTGCAGTTTGCTAAAGATCACATGTACAAGCCAGATGGCTATTGAAAGAATGTTTTCTGGATGGATGAGATCAAAATAGATATTTGGAGAAAAGGAAAACACTGCATTCCAGCATAACAACCTTATCCCATCTGTGAAACATGGTGGTGGTAGTATCATGGTTTGGGCCTGTTTTGCTGCATCTGGGCCAGGATGGCTTGCCATCATTGATGGAACAACGAGTTCTTAAATTATATCAGAGAATTCTAACGGAAAATGTCAGGACATCTGACCATGAACTGAATCTCAAGAGAAGGTGGGTCATGCAGCAAGACAACGATCCAAAGAATGGTTAAGGAAGAATTAAGTTAATGTTTTGGAATGGTCAAGTCAAAGTCCTGACCTAAATCCAATCGACATGTTGTGGAAGGACCTGAAAAGAGCAGTTAATTTGAAGAAACCCAGCAACACCCCAGAGTTAAAGCTGTTCTGTATGGAGGAATGGGCTAAAATTCCTCAAGCTCGTGTGCAGGACTCATCAACAGTTACAAGAAACATTTAGTTTCAGTTATTGCTGCACAGGGGGGAGGGTTACACCAGATACTGAAAGCAAATGTTCACATACTTTTGCCACTCACCAATATGTAATATTGGATGATTTTCCTCAATAAATAAATGACCAAGTGTAATATTTTTGTATCATTTTTCTAACTGGGTTCTCTTTATGTACTTTTAGGACTTGGGTAAAAATCTGATGATGTTTTAGGTCATATTAATGCAAAAATATAGAACATTCTAAAGGGTTCACAAACTTTCAAGCACCACTGTAGAGGTGTCCAGATGCAGGGTAAAAAAGAAAACAGTATTTTCACTGGTAATGGCTGTAAAGGCTTAACCCTTTGAATCCACCTTTATTGTGGGTGATACACAAAATCATGTAGTAATTTATTTTGAATTACATGTGAAAAGTAGATGATACCTTATATATGACAAGTGTGTGTGTGAGAGAGAACATAATTTCATTTTTAGTTTTATTATGTATTATTCAATATTTTTCATTGCTTACCCTCGAAAAATTAATACACAGCAAGTATAAGGAACAAACTGATACAGAACATTTATAGTAGTGTTACTATTATATAGTTGCAAACCCTTTAGAATTTTCTGTTTCTGCATAAATATGACCTAATACATCATCAGATTTTCACACAATTCCTAAAAGTAGATGAAGAGAACCCAGTTAAACAAATGAGACAAAAATATTATACTTGGTCATTTATTTATTGAGGAAAATGATCCAATATTACATATTAGTGAGTGGCAAAGCATGAGAACATTTGATTTCAGTATCTGGTGTGTTGCTTAGATTCAGTTGCTTAGAAGTTACCCTGGGGTTCTTTGTGACCTCGCCAACTATTTAATGTCGTGCTCTTACAGTGATCTTTGTTGATCGACCACTCCTAGGGAGGGTAACAATGGTCTTGAATTTCATCCATTTGTACACAATCTGTCTGACTGTGGATTGGTGGAGTCTAAACTCTTTAGAGGTGGTTTTGTAACCTTTTCCAGCCTGATGAGCATCATGAACTTTTTTTCCGAGGTCCTGAGAAATCTCCTTTGTTCGTGCCATGATACACTTCCACAAACATGTGTTGTGAAGAGCAGACTTTGATAGATCCCTGTACTTTAAATAGAACACTCTGCTCACTCACACCTGATTGTCATCTCATTGATTGAAAACCCCTGACTCTAATTTCACCTTCAAATTAACTGCTAAACCTAGAGGTTCACATACTTTTGTCACTCACTAGCTTGTAATATTGGATCAGTTTCCTCAATAAATAAATGACCAAGTATAATATTTGTATCTCATTTGCTTAACTGGGTTCTCTTTATCTACTTTTAGGACTTGTGTGAAAATCTGTTGCGGTTTTAGGTCATATTTATGCAGAACTATACATTCTGAAGGGTTCACGAACTTTCAAGCACCATTGTAAGGTCTGATAAAAACAGGTTTCTCACCATCAGTAGAGTTTTACAGCAATCTGTGAGATTCAAAGGCTGCAATGTTTGACTTGCATGCTGTTCTGTTGTGAGCACCATTCCCATCGTAATGACTGCACAATGAGCATGGATGGACTTGCTTTGTTCTCAGAACACGTGATTTGATACAATGAAGAAATGTATTTTCAAGTAAACATCCCAAAATTCACCAAACTTTTTGTATAATATATGGACATCCCTATAATATATGAACATCCCTATCACATTCTCCTAACATTACATCGTAGAATGGGCAAAGGCTTAAAAGTGCATAGGGCTTTCAAAAGTATGGTTACTTTAATAGTTGTGGTCATACAGCGACCCCTGTTTTAACTTGTCTGGATGTTGAGAAATTCAGCACTGTGTACTTGGAGATTGCATTCGTGGTAATTGGTATACATCAACAAGCAGTCAGGAGTCTAACCTGGAATTCACTGGGCACAGGCAGCTAGTCAATCTCAATGTTCCATAAACATATCACCCATGTTAAAAGCCCTGTCCAGGATTTGAACCCAGACTTTCAGGAACTGCCATCAGCTAGCTCTTACCACTGATCCACCAGGGCTGCTCATGTAATATATTGGGTGCCAAAAGTTACATATGGCCACTTGTGAAAATTCTTGTTTGGACCATTGTGGAGAAGGATTTATTGCAGGATAAGGACCCAAAACACATGTAGAATCCATAGCTGGATTGACAGTCATTCGAAATCTGGTTATACTCGATCTACAATCTCTCCACCAAGTCACAAACATTCCACACTTTGGAATGTAGGGGCCAACATCTGGACAAACAATTTTTCTCAAACCAACAGGAGAAACTTAGGATCTGGCCAAGCATCAGATAACCTATGCACCTCACCATCGTAATTAAGCCAATGTGTTAGTCTTAAAAGGTTTTCTGACACTCCATACTCCTAGACTTCCCCTTTTGTAGGAAGAAGTCTGGCCTAGAGTTTGCAAAGAAAAACAAAGATGCCTGCCCACATTTCATTTTTACGACCCGCTTGTCCAGCCAGGCCGGAGCCAGGAAGGACACCCCTGGAATTTACGACAAAGGGAGTTCAGCCTTTTATTTTAAAGGCTTATTCTTAATAGTAGTATTAACTTTTGTTGGAAATAGATTACCTTTGCATGGACCACTCAATTAGAAAACACCTGAGAATTGCTTCATAATGAGTCCAAACACACACCCATACGTACCCTACCTATTTCATACAAGGAATTTGATTGAGGATATTCTTCGTACCTATATACCTATACCTATATATAATCATATATATGCATGTCACTGATTTCTCATGTATTTTCATGTTTATTTGGTTAACGTTTTTAGTATAGTGACCATTTCATACTCAATATGGTCTAGTTTGTGTTATACTTAGGAAAATAGTAGCATGTGATCTCTACAGGGCCTCGTGTATCGATCGGCTCGTGTTTAATACCTATTTACTGTTATAGAGGACCAGAAATGTAATTTGTTATTCAAAATGTATTGTATCCTACATTTGGTATTGATCATATCATTATTTGTTTGAGGAATAGCAAATGTATGTGTTGTAGTGTAGAATGCCTTAATGATGTCCTAGTTTATAAATTCAAGGTGCTTTTGACAATTGGAACCTTGTACACGAAATCCCGCAACTAAACTTGTAACTTTGAGGATTTTTGTTCTTATGTGATACACTTAGACATCCTAAATATGTAAAACTATATTAATCCAAAGTTATAACTTCTGTATCCATGCGTACCAACAGACGGGAAATAGAGGACATGCCCAACGAGAGGAGGGACTTGATGCAGAGTCAACTTCTCTTTGGCTAAGTCCAGGGCAAACCCCTTTGCCCCCGCCTCTGATCGCTTACGTCAGGACGCATACAAAACTTTTGGCGCTGGCTAGCAGCGGCAGTTTTTTTTGTTATGTTAAGTTCTTAGTTTTTTTTGAGTTCTTTGTTCTTAAGCCCTTGTTGTTTGTTCCTTGAGTGTGCGCGAACGCAATCTTCAGGGACCGTGAAACGCCCGCAGCCTAAACTGAGAGGTATGCCAAATACCGGGTCAACTGAAGACACGGCCTGGAAAACATCTGTGGTTACGTGATGGCTATCTGCAAAACCAAGAAGCCCAAGAGCCTACGACGTCAAGAGACCTTTCTGAGCGGCTGTGTTGCTCTGATGATAACCATCACCGCTCCCCAAAATCGTGCCTTTTTGGACGGGCTAGGCCAGGTTTCGTGCCCCGAACCACTCACGTGATTTCCAGGCGAGTACCGTTTATATCTTTTTCTGGGTCCCTGATTTGTTTAATTTTAAACCACGTAGACTGCCTAAGTAGTTTTTTGTGTTATTAGTAACTCACTACATCATAACAAAATAGTTCATAACATTGCCCCTGGGTAGTTACTACACAACTGATAAGTTGCACATAGATACACCTCGTTTTCTGATATTAAAACTGTGATATACATGCCATTACTTCAGATTGTCAGTTGTTTGTAGTTAATAAACTTGTTATAACCGTTTGAATTTACCGCTTTGTGTGAGAGAGTTTTATTCAATCAAAGGTTGAGAAAAATAACTTTGAATTCACCATTCAGACCTAGACTGAAGTCGCCCTATCGACTTCCTGATCAATTTCGCTTTTTCTCTTTCAACTGGTTTTCCGGATCCACCAGCCCCAAAACGATCCGGTGGTGCCCCGTTTGTTCATTAAAATCAATTTAAAGTGTAGTCGTATTCCGCTACACACACCTCAAAACTTTGTAAGAACTACGAAGACCAAAGAAGATCAAGGAGTGCTGAATTTGTGATTATATATTATATATCAAACACGCTACAAGTTTGATTACATGTACAATGATAAGACCTGTGGCAAAATGTTGTTCAGGCTCAGGGAAATCACTCTCTGAATGCACCTTGGAATTTCATGCAGTAGCTGCCACCAGCAGTTGGAATGAGCCAGCACTGTTAGTTTCACAAAAAACAAACAAACAGAAGTCGAATCAGTTCATCTGGACATAGGGTTTTGTGGGAGGTACATTTCGACACTCATCTATTATGGTCCGGGCTTCCGAAGCCAGAAGCCGGCGCACTATCAGCTCATGTACGTGACTTCTCTCGCCTTTTTTGAAGAGTTTTCAGTAGCTATTTTTGGACAGGGCTTAACGGTATGACTGGTCCTGAAAGAGGATCAGCCGAGTAGAGTTTGGAGACTCGAGGTAATTTTGCCAGGGAATTAGATAGGTAGGGAGAGCTTATCGCTACTGACCTCTCTTCCTCCATTTTTTCCGGCGCACTCCTCAGCCGCCGCTCGCTGCCACTGATCGGCCATTATTGTTTCTCCCTCGGCATCCCCCAACTTGTCTGTGCCTCAATACACCTTCCTCCCCATTGGGAGTCCCTTTATTCCCGTTATTCGTCCGTATTTCCAGCGCGCGCACTTATTGCAGTACGTACAAGACGCCTCGGAGTCCTGCTCCGTTTGCCAAAGCCCGGCGTGCGCGCATGCGCCTTCTGACGGGTGCATCGGCTTCTCTTGGGTCTGTCCGGAGATCTCCTTGCTGCGCCTGCGCACTCTCTCTCAACTCTCGCTGAATAGCGATCTCTTTTGGTTCGTTTTCTCGTTATTTATCTATTCAAACCTATCGCGCCTCGGGCGTCTGTTTAGTTTCATCTATTTCTTCTGGAATTAATCCTTGTTGGCCGATTTCGGCGTTTACTATTTTGGTTTGAGCCCGCTCAGTACGGCCCTTCTGTCTGCCCTTACGCTCATAATCTCTTTCTCCCCTTGTTCCTCTCACGGCCACTTGGTGTAGTGGTAACTCACTCGTCATCCATACCCGTGACGCTCGGTTCTAATCCCGACCACGGTCACCCCAACGAGTGTGTGTTACACTCACCGGCTTCGCCTCCATTCTCACGCTATATACCAAGGTATATAGGGCTTGATATTTATGTATATATTTATACATATAGTGATATATATATTTGCATATTTATATTTATCTGCACTTGGGTCCTCCTTCCCCCTCTCGACCAGGATCCCGCTAGATGGTCGAACCATAACATCATCTAAGTGACTTCTTCTGTCTCAGCTATTTGGAAACTTCCCTAATTCTATATACAGCACATTTGCATAACAACTGATACCAGCACCATTACATAACAATGGAGACCGGTGATCAGTTTAATATGCAGATAGCCATGGACATTAATGACAATGGCCACGTGTACCATTCACATAGGATTGGGGAATGGCTGCAATGATGGTGTTGTAAGGTGGTGAGAGGTGTACTCTGAGGCCCCATTGCAGCCATATAGCCATACAGTATACTGGTATGCCATTTGAGAGATATGACAGGGCAGTTTGTGTGTTTTAGCCAAACACTTATATGTTGAAAGGGAGAAGTGCAAATTTCACCTCTAATCCACTACCTTTTTGGGTATGTCATCAGTGCTTGACCTGTTTACATGTTTATTGCTTTTTCGTACATCAGACAATCAATACACATAATTCACAAAAAACATCGACAAGTCACATCCAGATATACAAGTTTAACATACACAAAACTTGACAGTATTGACACACATGCACATACACACATCCACATCCCCCAAGAAAACCAGTAATAAATCAACTAATAGGTATGGCTGTTAAATCTGATTTTGAATAAGACATGTTGCATTAAAATCAATTATAAGAACAAGTACTCATGAAGGCAGTTGTTGCCTAGCCACCACATAGTCAGTAAAGGGTTGCCATGTAGTATAGAACCTCTTGGTGAAGCCCTGTAAAGTAAACCTAAGTTTCTCCAATTTAAGATGCTGCAGAACATCATTACGCAAAGCTGTGTAAGCGAGGGGCTGAACTTGCTTCCAATTCAATAAGATCGACCGCCGTGCTAAAAGAGTGACAAACTTAACGACCATAAGGCTGGGCCCTCTGAGGGGACTCCCCGTTTCTGGCACCCCTAACACAGCTAACACTGGATCAGGTTCGATCCTGTGGCCCAAGACATCAGACAAAGCTTTGAAGATAGACTTCCAGAAATTAAATAACCTCGGGCACAACCAAAACGCGTGTCCCAGCGTGGCAGGAGATCGTCCACAACGATCACACATAGGGCTTATGTTTGGATACATTTTATACAATTTTACCTTTAATAGGTGAAGCCGATGTAAAGCCCTAAACTGTATGAGACCGTGCCTGGCGCAAATAGATGCCAAGTGAACTGCTGCCTGTGCTTCCTTCCATTGCTCCTCTGTTAATGTAATGCCCAGATCCTCCTCCCACGCAGATTTGAAAGAAACAAGGGATGTGTCTGAATGTTCAGACATAAGGTTGTAGAAACGTGAGATTACACCCCGAGACGAAGGGTCAACCGTGAAGAAAGAATCCATGTCGGTGCTATTAGGTGCATTGGGAAATGTTGTTGTATTAGATCTTATATAATTGCGGATTTGAAAATATCGGAAGAAATGAGTTTGAGGCAAATTTAAATTTTCTGCTTAACACTTCAAAAGAAGGAAATACTCCATTCACATAAAGATCCTTCATTGTTTTTATGCCATTTTGTGTCCACAATTGAAAAGCGCAATCTAATAGCGAGGGTTTAAAATGGTGATTAGCATCAAGTGGAGTAAGGAGAGAATTGGCCTGCCATCCGAAATGTTTTCTCAAGCTTGTCCAAATTTTGACTGACTGTTTTACAATCGGGTTACCTCCAACAAATGCCATAGAAATGGGAAGGGAGGAGAATAACAAGGCACTCAGGGAACCAGGAGAGCATGAGGCCCGTTCAATCTGCAGCCAGGCAGGTTGGTTGCTAGGTTCATAGGACCGGCTCCAGTAAGAGAGAGCACGCAAATTACAGGCCCAACAATAGAGTTGGAAATTGGGGAGTCCCATGCCACCCCTCTGCTTTGGTCTCTGTAGGAAGTCAATTCTAATTCGGGGGGGTTTCTTGTTCCAAACAAAGTGTGTGATAGCTCTATTCAGCTGTCTAAAAAATGACTTCTTGATGACGATGGGGATGCATTGAAAAAGGAACAGAAACTTGGGAAGCACGTTCATTTTAACTGCGTTGACCCTCCCTTCCATAGATAAAGGAAGGTGAGACCATCGTGCAAAGTCTTGGATAGTCTGTTCAAATAGTGGTTTAATGTTCTCTTTAAACAAATCAGATACAAATCTAGGAAAAGTGACACCCAAGTACTTGAAGGTCCTATTCGCCAATCTAAATGGAAATTCGGAATATGATAGGACCTGTGCTGTTTCATTAATGGGAAACAGCTCACTCTTTGATAGATTGAGCTTATACCCAGATATCCTACCAAAGTTCCTTACAAGATGACTGGGATTGACTCAACTGGATTCTTCACATACAAAAGCAAATCGTCAGCGTACAGAGAGACCTTGTGCTCCTTCCCTCCCCTACGCAGCCCATGATAGTCATTATGTTGGCGTAGGGCAATTGCCAAGGGTTCAATGGAGAGCGCAAATAATAGAGGAGAGAGGGGACATCCCTGTCTTGTGCCTCGCCTAAGGGGGAAATATTTTGATTTAAAGGTATTAGTCTGAACAGAGGCAGTGGGCGAGGCATAGAGAAGACCCACCCATGAAATAATTTTTTTCCCGAACCCAAATCTCTCCAAGGCAGATAAAAGGTAATCCCACTCGACCCTATCAAATGCCTTTTCAGCATCCATTGAGACAAGCACCTCCGGGCCTTCGGGGTCCATGCTAGGAGAATAAATAACATTAAAAAGTCTTCGCAGATTCGAAAATAAAAGCCTATTCTTAATAAATACAGTTTGATCCTCTGAGATAATTGTAGGGAGGACTAACTCAAAGCGAGTGGCCAGTGTTTTTAGGCTTTAGGTAGGCTTTCAAAGCTTCCCAAACTCCTAGATACATCCCCTGTGTTGTTATTGGCTAAGAAGAATTTGATCTCGGATGTTAAAAAATCCGTGAAGGATTCATCTGTCAGCATGAGATTATTGAAGCGCCATGTTCTAGGCATGACTTTGTTCTAGGAATGCCAATCGCATTAGCAGTGGAGCATGGTCAGAGATTACTATGGCATCATAGTCACATTGCCTAACTGTGCGGAGAAACTTGCAATCAATAAAAAAATAGATTGTATGTGTTCAAGTCAGGAAGTGAGGCAAAGAATTTTGAAAAGAAAAGTTCATCATCAATGTTCGGGGCGTAGATGTTGGCTAGAATTAGAGGGATATTATATGAGTGCCCTACAACTATTACGTACTTCCCCAGTGAGTCGGCAGTGACGCTGGATGAGATAAATGGGACTGCCTTTTTAATTAAAATCGCAGTTCCTCGAGACTTAGAATGGAAATTGGAATGATACACTTGGCCAATCCAACCCCTTCGTAACTGACAATGATCTTGATTTCTTAAATGCGTTTCCTGTAAGAAAACGATTTCAGCCCTGAGCTTTTTTAAGTGGCTCATAACTTTGCCATGCTTCACAGCATTATTAAGGCCCTTCGTGTTCCAACTGCCATATTGGACCAGGCTTTCTTCTTTAATAATCTGGGAATCAGCCATGGGAACTTGATCCTATTGTAATTACATGGATCAACTTAACGTTAAGTTCTCTTTTGCACTGCAGCCCTGTGAGAAAATGGATGTGACACAAACAACAAAACAGTAAACAGTGAATCCCCTCCCACCCTCCCCCGCCTTTCCCCAACTGAAAGGCAAAAAAACCACACATCAACTTTCAAACACTAAGTAGTTACTATAGACCTACTTCTAAACTTCTATGTAGTTATAGCTCCCCACTTTCTTTAATTGAATGCTGGAAAAATCAGGCACAAATGGACATATGTTGCACATATGCGACACGGCATTCCCATAGGGCAACAACACCGGCAGAAAAGAAAGAGAAAAAAAAATTTATAAAATAAAAATTAAAAAAATGAATGAAAAAAAATATATATATATATAAATAAAATGAAATAAAGCCAGAGTGAAATTAAGCTGAGAAGCCAAGGCTCCCGTGTATAAAGGGAGCTGCACAGAGCGAAAGGTGCACCAGTCAGTAAAGAGAATGGCCAAAATAATAATTATATAATAATAATAATAATAATAATAATAATAATAATAATAATAATAATAAGACAAGTTGGCAAGTTACTCACGGCACATTGAAACTATTACTGCGGTGCAATATTCGTACGATAGAACTCTGCCGCGGACTCGGAGTGCTGAATTTGTGCCTGGTCCTATTAAAGTTCACAGCGAGAACAGCGGTAAAAAAGAGACTGTACTCGATCTTGGCCTCACGTAGTTTAGCTTTGACCGAATTGAAGGCAGCACGGCGCTTAGCAATCTCTCCCGGGAGATCCGGGAAGATGTGTACCACAGAGCCTCGAAACGTAAGACGTACTTTGCCTTTAGATGATCCCAGGATCCGCTCTTTTTCAGCGTAGTAATGTAGTCGCACAAGTATGGGTCTTGGGCGCTCACCTTTCTTTGGTCTTGGAGACAGAGATCTATGAGCTCGGTCAATAATCACCTGGGAAGTGAAATGTTCAGGGCCCAGTACCTCAGAAAAGAACTCTGCCATAAATCCGGTAATAGTGGCTCCCTCGGCTCCCTCCGCAACCCCGATAATCCTCAGATTCTGATGCCGACTAGTAGACTTAAGGTCAGTGCATTTCTCGTGCAAGCGCTTCAGTTCCCTTACGTGTGATTTGTTTTGGCTGTTCAACTGTGTGATTGGCTCAAGAGCGTCATTGAGGCTTAATGCCACAGTAGCCTGCTCTTTAGTCACCTCATTAACTTCTTGGCGACGTTTTCCCAGTTCGTTCTCCAAATCCTGGCATAGCTTTTGAGTGTTAGATATCATCTCTGTTCGAAGAGCATCTATATCTTTGCTCAAATCCAAACGAAGGGAAGCAATTTCAGCTTTAAACTCTTCCAAAGAGGCTTGACGAGATTATTGTAACTCATGCCTCAGTGTTAGCAAGGTAAGCGTAGAACCTTCCGCCATCTTTGCGTCTTCTCTGTCAAAACTTTTCAACGCTTTTTTTAATTTTCAAGCTTCACTCTGTAAGATGCCGCTCAGTTCTGCCCCGTTGTTCACCGCGGAAGAAACAGTGTCAAAGAATTAGAGCTTGTCGGTCTTAAATAATTGCTTTGTGCCGATATTAATAATGAATGCCCGGGAGCTGTACCAGACTTCAACCTACTCCATCGCAGGCTCGACCGGAAGTTGTTTACATGTGTTTTATGTTGTTAAATAATTAAACTAAAATAGAAAAAAGAAAAACTTAAAGTGTTTGTTTGCATTACTCTTGCAGTATTTTATATGGTGTCATGTCTGACAGTGGAATCTTTGTTTTGACGCTCACGGAGGGGAGAGGTCATTGCACAACAGGAGGTCCAATGTAATAGCATAAGCATGCTCACTACTTTTGGACAAGTTTATATTACTTTCACTATTACTTTCTGTTACAACCTGTTTGTTAACCTTTCAGAAAGCAATGACTGTAAGTATTGTATGAGAGATGTTTATGACTTGAATGTAATGTAATTTGACAATCGATTGTGATCGTGGCAACTCTTTGATGCTCTCCCATCAGACGTGTTTGTGTTGCTGCTGTTTATGAGTAATGGGTTTGCATTTTTTTACAGGCATTTCATAAGCAATTTCAGTAGGACAGCAGCACGTCTTATGGCCCTCGAAGTTCCCTCGACGCCTACAGTACATCAACATTCCAAGCACAGTTTTGGTGCATTCCTAGACCATTTGCCACAGACAAGCTGCTTACATATCTGCCGAATTGACACTGTCTGCTCTTCACAGGCGGGGATGGAATTTGAGACAAAAGTCAGTACGTCACAATCCTGCATACTTATATTAATAGTAATTGCTATTGCATTTTAATGCTATTGCATTTTAACCATGAAATCCTATACATTCACACACCTAATAATACATTTTTATTTTTCATGAGGGCAAATACTATTTTCTTGTGTTCAGCTGAAATAAAGAGTATTTGTTTTCTTTGATCAAAATGAGCCTCCTACATTGTGACGCCGGCTGAGGGATAGAGGTCAGGAGTGGGTCAAACTCAGACGGTGTTTATTGAAAACCACAAAACGGAAAATAGACTAGGAGACAACAGAAAGAGTGACAATGCAAACGAACGCAACAGAGACGGAATAACGCCGATGCGATAAGTGAAAGGGGGAAGGAGATGAACGAGGGAAGGATGAAGTGACGCGGTAAGTGGAGCGATAAAGAGATGGGTAGAGACGGAGTAAAAGACGATAGAGCGAGGCTGGAAAGTAGGAATGCTTGGGAAGATGGATGCGATCGAGAGGAGAAGGTTTGGTAAGAAGGAAAGGACATGGAAAAGCGTTAGAGAGAGCTGGAGAGACGCGGTAGGAACTGCGTGACTCAGCGAAGAGTCTGTGGAGGTGAGTGGTATTTATAGTGAGCTGGAATGTGCTGGAAATAAGAGACAGGTGCGGGTGATTGAAGGAGGAGGAGAGAGAAGGTAGTTAGAATGTGTACGAACGCGGTGGAAGGTGCGTGAAGGTGGGCGTGGCATACATGATCTTTTCACTTGTCCATTTTATCTGAACATGTTTTTTTTACATAAAAAAATAAGTAAAAAGTATTGTCACCATAGAATAATAAAGGAGACATGACTTAAAAAAACAGAAATTTTTAGAGGTTGTAACTTATGTGCACTCACTTAAAATCTCAAAAATCCTTAATGACCCCTTGCACCTAATTTTTTAGTTGGCCTAATTTAAGCTCTGTGAAATGCATATTTTAAGTTCTGCTGAAAACCTTTGAATTTAGGATGAATCAAAATACATAATTACGTTGTTGTATAGTTCATTGAAATATATGCTATTTATCAAAGTTGTTATAGTTGGTCCAATCATATATTCTGTGTTGTGACAATTACATTTGTTTAGTTCAGTTATAATTATCAAAATCAGTTATTGTTGCGGTTCTAAAAAAAAGTAATGTAATGACTCATAATTCTGAAACTATTTTCACAGTAAATATATAAGAGACCCATGAGATCATTAGATCTAATGCATTTCATTTGATGATCTTATACATCATTTACCTTTTTAGCTCACTCATACTGTAATGTTATTCACATCCAAATCAAAATTAGAATGGGCAAATGCTTGCGACACCTGCAGATAGAAAATAGTACCGTAGACTTGAGAGACTTAAAATTACATGGCCAAATGTGAGTCTGGCAGCAAGTTCTTGCAAATAGGAGCAAAACAGTTTGAAACTAGTTTGTACCTGTGTGATTTTCAAAATTCCGGGTGCCGGGTAATAAAATGCACACATCTAGGAAAGGTCATGGGGAGCGTTCTGGAACTTGATTAAGTGCAAAGATTAATTTTTTTTTTTTCTGCACTGAGGTCACATGACTGCTGCTCAGCACTTTTAAGTAGGTCAAACCAGCATGGCACTTCTAGTAAGACGTCACAGTGGTCAGGATGACCAGCACTTGGCGCTTATAGTGTTAAAGAAATGACTGAAAAACCTAATTTGGACTCCTCAAATAGAGGCTGCGTCTGAAACTCTCAAGAGGTAACCAACTCCCCCATATTTAAACATCCAGCTCACAGTGAACCCTACGTGGTTGAGATGAATGCTTCAGATCCTGAGAAGGTTAGACTTTCCCTTTTTGACTATGGTTTTGACTTTCCCACTATGGACTGTCTTTTGCCCTCTGCTTTATCGCTTTGTCTTGTCACCGTCTATTTTGATGACCCTGCAGTATCAATATTGTCTCATTCCAGTTTTTAACCTCTGTCTGATCTCAATATGAGTTTGATTAACCCTCTACTCATTAAAATCTCTGTTGTTGCATCTATGAGCATCTGACTCTCTGTGCCATGTTCTAATAACAGATGAATTACAGAATGCAATCGAAGGATGGATGTATAGAGAAGAAGAGAAAGAAGTCACAGCCTAATTAACCAAATTCTAAATGAATTCAGTTTGAACTATTATAAAAATAATCTGCTTATTATCTATTATGCATTGTTAAATGAATGTGAAAAATCATTAGCTATAAATTTTCTATGGTTGTGTCTTGAGACCATAACTGCTTGTTAGAATCTGCTTGCACCTTGCACTGACATAAATTTTGGTTATCTGATCACATCCGGATTTCACTTGACCACATGAAAAGCCATATGAAAAGTCATGTTTGGATCACTCAAACCAGTGTAGGATCTTGATTGAATTTATTACAAGTATAAACGAAATGCGTCTTCTGATCCATTTTCTGATGAAGCTATAGCCATTACAGGGATGTGCAAGCTCTTCTATAAAGTCTATTGTTCTGTGACATTGTGGAAACCCACACCTGACCTCAAAACTCATTTATGATCTTCTGAAGCCAGTGCCTTTCTGGAAGTGTAGTGCACTGGTGTTGGATTGTCCTCAGTGATTGAGACCATTCAAACATACGTATACAACTGTTCTGTTGAGATCAAATGGTAGGACAAGGTGCTGTAAGATGGTAGAACCTGTCTTGGTATTTAAATGTAAAAGATAAATAGCTCCCCCTTCAAGCAGAACCAAAGTTGTATTACATGAAACAGTTTTTGTTCAACATTCATATGTTTCCTGTTACTGTGGGCATCAGGGCGCAGTAGTACAGTGCAGAATCAGTTGGTGCTGCAAAAAAGAGCTTCAGATTCAACTTCTTCTTCCCATCATCTTTGTAATGTGTAATATTCAGTCGTGGGTAAGGTGGTTCAGCGTTAGTGACAGATTCAGTGCCTTCAATGACCAGTAAGAGAAACTCTGGTTTTGATCCAGGTTTGTGACGATACCAGTGGAGACTGTTCGGTGAACCTTCATATGTGGAGGTTAGTGTAGTGTTGCTGCCTTCAGTTAAAGATATGCTGTTTTTGTCTGGTGTAATGCTGTCAGCTGCCTCTGCTATAATGACATTGCAACAGTGGTATAAAGTGTAATGTGTCAAGAGAAAAGATGCACTTTGTTAATACTTTAAACCATGCAATAAAATGTAATGTTAACGTATATAACTTACCAACATTAGCAACAAAAATTAAAACCAGGAAGAGAAGTAACATGATTGTCCTGACTGTCAGCTCAGATCTCTTGCATTAGAAAAAAATGTCAGTTTTGTATTTGAGGTACAGAAAACACTCCACCCACAGTCCCACATCTGTCCAACTGCCTTGTTGCCTGTGCTAACATCAGTAAATGTATTAGCACAAAATGCTTTTAGAGTTAAATAAAGGTCATGTGAAAATTTTATTGAATTAACAAATCATATGATTACATATAAAGAATATTAGAAAAAATATACAAAACTACAAACATTTAGAAGACAATAATTCATCACATTGTTACCAAGCAAACCGCTATGCTTCCTTTGGCTAGTTCCAAAGTGTCCACTAAGCTAAATTAAAAATGCAGTAAACTGCAGCATTACTGGTACCCTTCACAAAAGAAGTATCAAAAAAGTATCAAATAAACCACACATTTGGTGGTGTTTCAAACAAATGCTTAGGCTGCATTTTACATTCAAAAGTAAATTTCAAAAGAGGTGTCAGATTTGGACCCACTGCATGTCCTCACAATCTTTTCTCTGTGGACTGTCACTTGAGTTTGAGGTCATAATGTTGCTGTGAAGTACACCTTAGCTAAGTTACAGCCTTCCAGTAAACACTAACAGGTTTTGATCTAAAATTTCCTGGAATTTAATATAATTAATTATGACAGTGATGCTCAAAGAGCTCTACAGTTTCTATAGTTGATTGAAAACATTATGTGGGCTTAGTCCCATATGACAACACTATAAAAACTATAAAATCACTACTGTTGAAATATTGTAGTTTCTAGTCATTGCTCTAAACATTCTTGTGGAAAATTGCTTTATTTCATATTGTTCTTTTAGTCATTATCTTAACAGATGACAGTAGTTTACAAATAAATATATTAAATAATAATAATAATAATAATAATAATAATAATAATAATTTTTTCGGGTAATATAATATTTGTACATTGCTTATATTAGACAGATGAGCCAGATAGATATATCCTACCTGGTTGTTATGTGCACCAAATGCACTATATGGCTAAACATATGTGGACGTCCCATCTAATTGGTTATCTCTGTTATTTCAGCCACGCTAACTGATTAATAATATAAAGCATAAAGGCGTGGAACTTCCTATAAAGTCAGAAGCAGCAGAATTGGTTGAACTGAACAGTGACTCGGTGATTATCAATATAAAACTTCCACAGGTTGCCACCTCACCAACCAGTCAGCTCATTAGCTTCCTGCCCTGTCACGCTGAAAAGGTTTATGAATAAATTATTCTCTAACTTGATTGTTAGTGTGGCTTGCACATAGCCCTTATCTTAACAATATCACACATCTTTGATATTACTTGCCAGTTGGGCTCTTCATTCATTCATTTTCATATCTACTTAGTCCAATAAAATAATATGGGGAGGGAGGCCTAAGATAGCAACCAAATCATAGACAGGGCACCAATCCATTGCAGGGCATATAAACACACATACTCACACTGGTAACAACTGACCTATCACATGTGTTTGGAATGGTGGAGGAACCCAGAGTACCTAGATGCAAGAAAATACTGAGGACCAAAGTACAGTAAACTGGCATTGGGAAATTCGTAAAACAGGAGAGCATAAAGCACAGCACAAACAGGGCCAACCTTTGATGAGAGGAAACCAGCTGCAGGTGTTTTTGATATTTCTGATATTCAGCATCGGAAATAAGCATAACATCCAACTGAGGAGCAGATGAATTTTCAACATTTCCAAGCTAACTGCTATGCTACCTTGAATGATTAAAAAAGTCATTAGCAATCATCACATATTAAAGATATAGATTTTTTTTTTTTTTTTTTTACACAGACCACACATATTTCCATTCAGATTTATATTCCCCGGAAAAAATGTACTGTGAAAGTTGACAGAAGAACCATGAAGTGGCCAAATTACCATCAAAAATTTGTAGTAGAACTGCGAACTTCATGGTCAAACTGTGAAAGTTCACATTAAAACTGTCAAGCAATTCACAGTTTTACTAAGAAAATTCACAGTACATTTTTTCCTGGGTTTATATAAAATAGCAGAGATAAGCTCACAAACCTATGTTCATTATTTAAATTACAAATAGGATATATGTTAATTCTGTGTCTGCTGATTGATTTATTTTACATGGCCACCAGTATTCACTTCTTCAACTTGACTAAACAGAGTCGGATTATCAATTATATTTTATAATTCCATATTAACTGAACTGTCCCTTAGCTGATATCATAACTTGAGATGATTTTTGTCAAATATATTATCAAATTAATTATTGAGAGATTTTTAAACATAGTTGCGCAATATCATTCAAGTAGCCTGACCTATTAATTATGCTTATCGTCATGGTTACATTCCAATAGTAGTGTTTAAACATATGATTCCATTTCTGACTGGATCTACTGTACTTACAGTGGTGCTTGAAAGTTTATGAACACTTTAGAATTTTCTATATTTCTGCATGAATATGAACACATCATCAGATTTTCACACAAGTCCTAAAAGTAGATAAAGAAAACCCAGTTAAACAAATGAGACAAAAATATTATATTTGATCAGTTATTTATTGAGGAAAATGATCCAATATTTCATATTAGTGAGTGATAAAAATATGTGAACCTCTAGGATTAACCGTTAATTTGAAGTTGAATTTAGAGTCAGGTGTTTCAATCAATGGGATGACAATCAGGTGTGAGTGAACACACTGTTTCACTTAAAGAACAGTGATCTATCAAAGTCTGCTCATCACAACATACGTTTGTGGAAGTGTATCATGGCATGAACAAAGGAGATTTCTGAGGATCTCAGAACAAGAGTTGTTGATGCTCATCAGGCTGGAAAAGGTTACAAAACCATTCTAAAGAGTTTGGACTGCACCAATCCACAGTCAGACAGATTGTATACAAAATGGAGGAAATTCAAGACCATTGTTACCATCCCCAGGAGTGGTCGACCAACAAAGATCACTCCAAGAGCAAGGCGTGTAACAGTTGGCGAGGTCACAAAGGACCCCAGAGTAACTTCTAAGCAACTGAAGGCCTCTCTCACATTGGCTAATGTTAATGCTTATGAGTCCACCATCAGAAGAACACTGAACAACAATGGTGTGCATGGCAGGGTTGGAAGGAGAAAGCCACTGCTCTCCAGGAAGAACACTGCTGCTCGTCTGCAGTTTGCTAAAGATCAAGTGTACAAGCCAGATGGCTATTGAAAGAAAGTTTTGTGGATGGATGAGACCAAAATAGAAGTTTTTGGTTTAAAAGAAAAGCGTTATGTTACTGTTCGCCATATAAAAATGATGACGATCCGTATAAAATAAAACGTAACGGTTGACACCCAAATGCAGTTAGCTCCAGGTGGTATAAATGAACTGAAATAGACAAAAGAATTAAAACAGTAATTAATAAAATACAAATTAATAAATAATGGAAAGAAAAACTGAGCTTCTGAGTGTAAGCGAAATCTCCCTCTTACAAACAGAAGCTCAGGATCACGCTGGTGAAAGAGAGAGAGAGGTCTCAAAAACACGTGGCGGACCCGAATCCGATCCGTGACAGCGATCGCAGGATACGGGCGGCGTGTGGGTTGGAATGGTGCAACACTTGCTAAGACTGGCCAGGCTCTTAAATAGCCAGAAATAGCAGGTGTTGCGTATTTCGCCGCAATCAGGCAGAACAGGTATGCCCGATTGCGGCGGCTGCCAGAGATCCTACCGAGGGAAACCAGTCCAACGCTGCCCTCTAGCGTTGGTAAGTAGGACCTCTGACACGTTATTTTTGGAATGGAAAACACTGCATTCTAGCATAAGAAGTAGTTTCATAGTTTGGGCCTGTTTTGCTGCATTTGGGCCAGGACGGCTTGCCATCATTGATGGAACAATGAATTCAAAATTATATCAGAGAATTCTAAAGGAAAATGTCAGGCCATCTGTCCATGACCTGAATCTCAAGAGAAGGTGGGTCATGCGGCAAGACAACAACCCTAAGCACACCAGTCGTTCTACCAAAGAATGGTTAAGGAAGAATAAAGTTAATGTTTTGGAATGGCCAAGTCAAAGTCCTGACCTTACTCCAATCGAAATGTTGTGGAAGGACCTGAAGCGAGCAGTTAATTTGAGGAAACCCAGCAACATCCCAGAGTTGAAGCTGTTCTGTACAGAGGAATGGGCTAAAATTCTTCCAAGCCGGTGTGCAGGACTGATCAACAGTTACAGGAAACGTTTAGTTGCAGTTATTGCTGCACAGGGGGTTCACAGCAGATACTGAAAGCAAAGGTTAACATAATTTTGCCACTCACTAATATGTAATATTGGATCATTTTCCTCAATAAATAAATGACCAAGTATAATATTTTTGTCTCATTTGTTTAACTGGGTTCTCTTCATCTACTTTTAGGACTTGTGTGAAAATCTGATGATGTTTTAGTTCAAATTTATGCAGAAACAGAAAATTCTAAAGGGATCGCAAACTTTAAAGCACTACTATAAGTGTTCTGTATCAGTTTGTTCCTTATACTTGCTGTGTGTTAATTTTTCGAGGGTGAGCCATGAAAAAAATTGAATAATACATAATAAAACTAAAAATGAAATCATGTTCTCTCTCACACGTGTCATATATAAACTATCATCTACTTTTCACATGTAATTCACAATAAATTACTACATGATTTTGTGTATCACCCACAATAAGGGTGGATTCAAAGGGTTAGGCCATTACAGCCATTACCAGTGAAAGTACTGTTTTCTTTTTTACCTACATCTGTACACCTCTACAGTGGTGCTTGACAGTTTGTGAACCCTTTAGAATGTTCTATATTTTTGCATAAATATGACCTAAAACATCAATATTTTTGTCTCATTTGTTTAACTGGGTTCTCTTTATTTACTTTTAGGACTTGTGTGAAAATCTGATGATGTTTTAGGTCATATTTATGCAGAAATATAGAAAATTGTAAAGGGTTCACAAACTGTCAAGCACCACAGTAGAGGTGTCCAGATGCAGGTAAAAAAGAAAACAGTACTTTCACTGGTAATGGATGTAATGGCCTAACCCTTTGAAGTCACCCTTATTGTGGGTGATACACAAAATCATGTAGTAATTTATTTTGAATTACATGTGAAGAGTAGATGATACCTTATATATGACACGTGTGTGTGTGTGTGTGTGTGTGTGTGAGAGAGAACATAATTTCCTTTTTAGTTTTATTATGTATTATTCAATATTTTTAATGGGTTACCCTCGAAAAATTAACACACAGCAAGTATAAGGAACAAACTGATACAGAACACTTACAGTAGTGCTTGTGAACCCTTTAGAATTTTCTATTTCTGCATAAATATGACCTTAAACATCATCAGATTTTCACACAAGTCCTAAAAGTAGATGAAGAGAACCCAGTTAAACAAATGAAACAAAAATATTATACTTGGTCATTTATTTATTGAAGAAAATGATCCAATATTACATATTGGTGAGTGGCAAAAGCATGAGAACCTTTTATTTCAGTATCTGGTGTGACCCCCCTTTGCAGCAAGAACTGCAACTAAACGTTTCCTCTAACTGTTTATCAGTTCTGCACACCGGCTTGGAGGAATTTTAGCCCGTTCCTCTGTACAGAACAGCTTCAACTCTAGGATTTAACAATTAACAATTAAATTAAATGTCTTGCTCTTGCAGTGATCTTTGTTGGTCGATCACTCCTAGGGAGGGTAACAATGGTCTTGAATTTCCTCTATTTGTACATAATCTGTCTGACGGTGCACTGGTGCAGTCCAAACTGTTTAGAGATGGTCTTGTAACCTTTTCCAGCCTGATGAGCATGATGAACTCTTTTTCTGAGGTCCTCAGAAATCTCCTTTGTTCGTGCCATGATACACTTCCACAAACGTGTTGTGAAGAGCAGACTTTGATAGGTCTCTGTTCTTTAAATAAAACAGTGTGCCCACTCACACCTGATTGTCATCCCATTGATTGAAAACACCTGACTCTATTTTCACCTTCAAATTAACGGTTAATCCTAGAGGTTCACATACTTTTGTCACTCACTAATATGTAATATTGAATCATTTTCCTCAATAAATAAATGACCAAGTGTAATATTTTTATCTCATTTGCTTAACTGTGTTTTCTGTATCTACTTTTAGGACTTGTGTGAAAATCTGTTGATGTTTTAGGTCATATTTATGCAGAAATATAGAACGATATGAAGGGTTCACGAACTTTCAAGCACCATTGAAATGTCTGATAAAAAACAGTTTTCTCACCATCAGTAAAGTTTTGCAGCAATCTGTGAGATTCAAAGGCTGCAATGTTTGACTTGCATGCTGTTCTGTTGTGAGCACCATTCCCATCGTAATGACTGCACAATGAGCATGGATGGACTTGCTTTGTTCTCAGAACACGTGATTTGATACAATGAAGAAATGTATTTTCAAGCAAACATCCCAAAATTCACCAAACTTAAACTATTTGTATAATATATGGACATCCCTATAATATATGAACATCCCTATCACATTCTCCTAACATTACATCGTGGAATGGGCAAAGGCTTAAAAATGCATAGGGCTTTCAAAAGGATGGCTTCTTTAATAGTTGTGTTCAAAGTCTTTTATATACACCATATCATATGTACCATAAAGTGACAGCGACCCCTGTTTTAACTTGTATGGATGTTGAGAAATTCAGCACTGTGTACTTGGAGATTGCATTCGTGGTAATTGGTATACATCGACAAGCACTCAGTAGTCTAACCTGGAATTCACTGGGCACAGGCAGCTAGTCCATCTCAATGTTCCATAAACATATGACACCCAGAACTCACGTTATTAAAACTGTGTCTGTTACCCGCATCTGTCCTAAACATAAACGCGCTCAAAAAGTCTGTTTTAATAACCTCATTAGTATAAACACAGATAGCTCCCATAGAAATAACAACCTTAGACTAAAGCTAGGATTACTTAACATTAGATCTCTTACAAACAAAGCAGTGATTGTAAATGAAATGATCACTGATATACGCTTACACGCGCTCTGTCTTACTGAAACTTGGATTAGACCTGATGTATATTTAGCCTTAAATGAAGCCTCACCTCCTGGATACAGTCATGCTCATCGCTCTTGCCCTAATGGTCAGGGGGGAGGCGTAGCCACAATTTTTGACAAAGAGCTAGTTGTTACAACTAAATCAAATGACAAGGCTAATTCGTTTAAAATACTGATTCTTAATTTGACTGATCCATCGTTATGCAAGTCAAAACCACACTCTTTTCAGCTTATCACTATTTACATCCCTCCTGGTCCTTATTCAGAATTTCTTCAGGAATTTGCTAACTTTCTTTCCTGCTTACTACTGTCAACAGATAAGGCTTTAATTGTAGGTGATTTCAATATTCACTTTGACAATGAGCAGGATCCACTTAAAATCTTAGAATCCATGCGTATCACTCAGAAGGTGATGGGACGAACCCACCGCTGTAATCATACTATAGATCTAATATTAACATTTGGTATCAATATAGATAACCTTGATGTTTTCCCGCATAGTGATTTCATTTCAGATCACTATCTTTTAGTATTTAAGCTATCTCTAAAAAATAAAATCCTTCTGCCTCGTTATCACACCAAGCGCACTATCACATCTGCTACTCCAGCTGCATTTATTAAAAACCTACCAGACTTGAAATTTAATACACCTACGGAGATCAATCCTCTTGAGTGTGTAAATGACCAATTAGAATGTGTTGCTTCGGCTTCAACCCTGCGATACGAGTGCTATTGCTAGGGGAAAAAAAAAGGCTAGCCACCAGGTACAATGCACCACCACACCCGTACCTTAAAGCAAAGAACACGGCACCTAGAGCGCAAGTGGAGACATAGTAAATTGGAGGTGTTTAAGATTGCTTGGAAGGACAGCATGGCAGAGTATAAGCATGCACTTACTAAAGCTAAAGCTGCATACTTCTCCTCAATCATAGAGAAAAATAAGAATAATCCAAGATTTCTCTTTAATACATTCTCCAAATTAACAGAAAACCCTACAGAAAGTGATTCTCCCATTCTGGGTAATTATAACCGTAATGATTTCATGACTTTCTTTAATGATAAGATAGAAAACATTACCCATAAAACTCGATGCTCATCACATCACAAAACTATTCAGCAACCTTCCAGATGCAGCACTAGTGAAGACATCTGTTTAATTAGCTGTAAATCAAGATTAGAATCTTTTACCCCAATTACTAATTCTGAACTATCTGCACTGATCAGCACGTCTAAGTCATCAACATGTTTATTAGATCCAATTCCTACACATTTACTCAAATAAGTAATACCTAGTATTATACAACCACTGTTAGTTATTTTAAATTCATACCTTACCTTTGGTTATGTGCCCAAATCCCTTAAGTGTGCCGTTATCAAACCACTGATTTAAAAAGCCAATCTTGACCCTTGTGTGATATCTAATTATAGACCAATTTCAAATCTACCATTTCTGTCCAAAATCTTAGAAAAAGCCGTCTATCAGCAGCTCTGTAATTAACTCAAAAGGAATGATATTTATGAAACATTTCAGTCTGGCTTCAGGCTCCATCATAGTACTGAAACAGCATTAATTAAGGTACTAAATGACTTGTTAATGTCCTCAGATAAGGGATGTGTTTCTTTTCTTCTTCTGTTAAATTTAAGTGCAGCATTTGACACTATAGATCATGATGTTTTACTAAACAGACTAGAAAATACTGTAGGTATTAAGGGATTAGCACTTTCTTGGTTTAAATCCTACTTAACTGACCAGTACCAGTTTGTTCATATTAATAATCTAAGGTAAAGCTCTCAAAAGTGAAGTATGGCGTGCCTCAGGGGTCAGTGCTTGGCCCACTTTTATTATCTCTGTACATGCTGCCACTAGGCTCAGTTATTCGCAAACATGACATTAGTTTCCACTGCTATGCAGATGATATGCAGCTGTACATATCAGCCAAACCTAATGACAGCCTTACAATCAACAAATTTGAGGACTGTGTAAAGGAAATAAAAGATTGGATGTCATTTAATTTTCTCTTACTTAACTGAGGTTCTATTAGTGGGACCCAAGTCTGTGAGAGACAGGTTGACTACGTCTATCCTAAATCTAGATGGCTGTCCAGTATTGCCCAGTCCATCTGTAAAAAACTCAGGTGTCACATTTGAATCAGATCTCTCCTTTGATGCGCACATTAGCAGCATCACTCGAATTGCTTTCTTTCAATTACGTAATATCGCTAAACTTAGCAATATCCTCTCTTTCAATGATGCAGAGAAACTGGTTCATGTGTTTATAACCTTAAAGTTGGATTACTGTAATGCCTTACTTACTGGATGCTCTAGTAAATCTATAAATAAACTTCAATTAGTTCAGAATGCAGCCACCCGAGTGGTAACTCGAACTAGAAAATTTGATCTCTGTTCTATCATTCCTGTTCTATCATCGCTACACTGGTTGCCAGTTAAATTCCGCATTGATTACAAAATATTTCTTATAACTTATAAAGCTCTACATGGCCTGGCCCCACATTATCTGAGTGAACTCTTAGAGTTTTACAATCCAGCTCATCTACTTCATTCGCAGGGTGCAGGACTTCTCTTAGTTACTAGAATTAAAAAAGTCACAGGCTAATACTTTCTATCAGCAGTCAACGCCATTGCACTGCATGTTAATGCAGAGTCTTGCTAAAATAAGCTGTCTTTTGCAGGCAATTTGTTTTGTTTATATGGTCAATTGTACTTAGCAGTTGAAAGCTTTTCGGTTATAATTTATATTTACTATGGTCTACATATTAACGAGGAGAGATAGTTGATTGTATTATTTTCTCTTCATTTTTCAGTTTCACTCTGTATTCAAAGCGATGACAAGATTGTGTAATAAATTCGCAAACTATAACAGGGACACGTCTTTCATCATTGAGTCAGAGTTTAGCCTGCTGTCTAGTTGAAACTACCACTACGTCTCAGTGAGGACAGTACAGTGAAAAGGCGGGAGTAAACCAGAGTTCTACACCAAAGGCACCAAGCACAACGGAAAAGCAATGGAACAAGCGAAGTCAGACAAAGCATCAGTATGTTCAAGAACCACAAAAAGCTCTCTCTCCTCTTCATCCACTGCGAAGGCACAGGCACGAGCCAACGCAGAAGCAGCAAAGGCAAGGGCTGCGTTCGCAGAAAAGGAAGCAAAGCTGAAAATAGAAAAGGCTGCAAGAGAAGCAGAGCTACAATTAGAGAAATCAAGGCTGGATGCACAACTTGGCATATTGGAATACCAAAGAGAGGCAGCTGCAGCTGTTGCGCACGCTGAAGCATTGGAGGCAGTCGATGAGTTAGAGTCAGCAAATTCAGATTCACCTGTACACGAAACCTCACGAACGGACATTGTTACACGGACGCAGAAATACGTCCAAGCACAAGCAGAGCTTAAATCACAACAAAGTCAGGCAGCTGCGCATCCTCTGGCACCTGGTCCAGCATTGCCGGATGAAAGCCTTGTCACATGGGATGTCCTATCACAAAAGGACTTAAAGGTACAGGACAAAGACAGTAACAAACATAATGAACCGCAAAGCAAAACATTAGTAGACACTCGAGACAAATATGCAAACAATACTCAAACAACCATTCACTATGGACAAAATAGACTCCAACCAAAGCTCAAGCCAAGACAATACTTCTATAGCCCCTCACCAAATCCAACAGCAAAGTCATTTGTCCCCCAAGCTTTCGCAACTCAGTGTAACACCCGAAACAGAGTACCTGGCACGATACCTGGCACGTCGTGATTTAGTGAGTACCAGCCTGAAACTTGAAAGTTATTGCACATGGCAGTCCTCGTTCTGCAACGCCATTTCAGATATAGGACTCACTGCTAATGAAACATTGGATTTACTGGTTAAGTGGCTCGAGCCGGAGTCCGGCAAACATGTCAAAAGAATCCGCTCTGTACATTCTGAAAACCCAGACATAGCTCTTCAGAAGGCCTGGACACGTCTCCAGGAATGCTATGCCGCACCGGAAGTGACAGAGAAGTCACTATTTTAAAGATTTGATGAGTTCCCAAAGATATCAACTAAAGATTATAGGAAACTAAGAGACTTGCGCGATCTTCTCATGGTGCTACAAGGAGCTAAGGAAGAGGGCTACCTGACAGGTCTAACATACCTAGACACTGCCAAAGGCATAGGACCTGTAATAGAAAAACTTAATTACGGACTCCAAGAGAAATGGATCTCAGTCGGCTCAAAGTTCAAAGAGGAAAATAATTGACTATTTCCCCCATTCGAGTACTTCACCAGCTTCATCTGTCAAGAAGCCCGTAGGAGAAATGATCCAAGTTTTATTTTGCCACGCACGAGCGAGAAACCAAATCAGGCAACCCCAAGGAGTTATGGCAGTAAAATAAAAACTGATATCTCTACAGAGAAAGGACTGCCAGCGAACCCGCCTCCAAAGAAAATCGATGGACTAGAGAAAAACTGCCCCATTCACAACAAACCACATCCAATAAAGAAATGCAGAGCATTCAGAGCAAAAGGTATAGAAGAAAGGAAAGCTATACTCAAACAGAGCGGAATCTGTTTCAAGTGCTGGGCCTCAACTAGTCACTTAGCAAAGGATTACAAAACACCCGTGAAGTGCACAGAGTGTGACAGCAATCACCATGACACCTCTATGCATCTAGGCCCACCACCACAAGTCTCTACAAGGTCCTCACCCCCAGCAAACGATGGTGGGGAGGAAGAAGGCACTGTCAACAGTACAGCAGTGAGCTCGCAATGCACCCAGGTGTGTGGCACAGGGCAGACAGTCAGATCATGCTCCAAGATCTGCCTGGTTCGAGTGTATTACCACGGGCAACGTGAAAAAGCAACTAACATGTATGCAATTCTAGAGGACCAAAGTAATCGTTCACTGGTCCGCTCTGACTTCTTCGAACTGTTTGATGTAAAGAGCCAGCTTTTCCACTACAGTCTAAAAACATGTGCTGGGACGACAGCTGGTCGCAAGGCAGAAGGTTTCCAGATTGAATCTCTTGATGGAAAGATAGTCCTCTCACTCCCGCCACTGATCGAATGCAATGAAATAATGAATGACAGAACTGAGATCCCCACACCTGGCGCAGCTAGCAGCCACTCCCATCTGAGAAAAATAGCTCAGTACATCCCAGAGCTTGACCCCAATGAAGAAATCCTTATTCTACTGGGGAGGGACATCTTGAGAGTCCACAAAGTCCGTCAGCAGGTGAATGGACCTCACAATTCCCCGTTCGCACAGAAACTGGACTTAGGATGGGTCCTGATTGGGGATGTGTGTCTAGGAAATGCACATAAACCAACTGTGGACGCATACAAAACAGGTGTATTATAAAATGGCCGTCCCTCTATATGCTCGCCCTGCAACAACTCCATCAGGCTAACTGAGAATGCTTTCCAAGGCAGGTAGCAAATGAGCAAAGCTGGCAAAGTGTCGTTAGAGGCCCTAGGACGGAATGTCTTCAATGAAACAGGCTCTGATAACAAACTTGGCCCGTCCATCGAAGACACAATCTTCTTGGAATAATGGACAGAGAAATGTTTAGAGACAAGTCAAATCATTGGGTCGCGCCCTTACCCTTCAGAGCTCCACGACAACAGCTGTCCAACAACCGTGAGTACGCAATGTCTCGCTTCAGCTCACTACAAAAGGCTTTCCAAAGAAAACCAGGCATGAGAGACAAGTTTCTCGAATTGATGAATAAAATCTTCCAGAACAAACATGCAGAGGTGGCTCCACCCTTAAATGAAAATGAGGAGTGCTGGTTTTTGCCGACCTTCGGAGTTTTTCATCCACAGAAGCCTGAAAACATACGTGTGGTCTTTGACTCCAGCACAAAGTACTGTGGCATGTCTTTAAACAATGCTCTCCTAAAAGGCCCCGACCTCAACAACTCCCTCATAGGGGTCTTAATGCGCTTTAGGAAGGAGCAGGTTGCGGTGGTTGCCAATATACAGCAGATGTTCCACTGCTTCCTCGTTCACAGAGACCACAGGAACTACCTGAGATTTTTGTGGTACAGAGATAACGACATGTCCAAAGACGTCATTGACTATAGAATGCGGGTGCATGTGTTCGGGAACAGCCCATCACCGTCTGTAGCCATCTATGGGCTCAGGAGAGCTATTCAGAAGGGAGAAAACAAACACGGAGCCGACACAGTCAAGTTTGTCGAACGCCACTTTTACGTAGACGATGGCCTCATCAGTGTGCCCTCAGATACTGAAGCCATTAGTCTACTGCAGAGAACCCAAGCCTCCCTCAGCGAATCAAACTTAAGACTGCACAAGTTCGCATCAAACAGCGACACTGTCCTCCAAACCTTCCCGCCTGAAGATCGTGCTGTTTCGAAAGATCTGGACCTCAGTGGTGAATCTGCACTGGTGCAGCGCAGTTTGGGCATACTATGGGTGACCACAACAGACACCTTCACATTCAAACCGTCAGAGGACAGGAAGAAATTCACTCGCGGGGCGTACTGTCTACAGTGAACAGCATTTTCGATCCCTTGGGCTTTCTTGCACCAGTAACCATTGAAGGAAAAAGCCTTTTGAGAGAGTGCTGTATAGGCAATTGCGATTGGGATGCACATCTTCCAGAAGGAAAGCTCAAAGAATGGGAAGCGTGGAGAGAGTCTCTACATGATTTGAACAAGCTACACATTCCTCGAGCATACACTACAACCTCTCTTTCCAAAGCAAAATGCATAGAGCTATGTGTGTTTTCCGACGCATCCACCAAAGCCATCGGAGTCATGGCCTACCTCAAAACGGTTCAAAGTGAAGGACAAGTGGATGTACGATTCGTTATAGGAAAGGTTAAACTAGCCCCACTCTCACAACCCACCATCCCTCGGCTGGAATTGTGTGCCGCGGTGCTTGCCGTGGAAGTTGCTGATCTCATCCAGGACGAACACGACCTGAACCTGGACTCAGTTAAGTTCTACTGCGACAGCAAGGTCGTACTACGATATATCTACAACCAAACAAAACGCTTCCATGTCTTTGTTCACAATCGAGTTCGACGCATTCGTCAGTCAACAACACCAGGTCAGTGGTTCTACGTCTGCTCAGAGGAGAATCCTGCAGACTACACTTCCAGGTCAGTCCCTGCATCCTCCCTAATGCACACGACATGGTTCACTGGTCCCGCTTTTTTATACAAACCAGACAGTGGTGAGGAGGACTCAAAACAAACATATGAACTTGTAAACCCAGAATCAGACACAGAGATACGTTCTGAAGTGACCAGTTACCTCACACAGAGTCAAGAAAAAGGACTTAGTGCCACAAGGTTCACATGCTTTTCAACCATGCGTTCACTCACCAGAGCAGTCGCTACGCTCATTCACATAGTCAAAACCTACGAACAAGGGGAGTCTGGCACATGTAAAGGGCGGCACCATTGCAAACTCCCACGCACTCCTGACGAGTTGTCCCAAACTAAATTCATCATCACCAAAGCGGCACAGGAAGAGTTTTTCTCCAGTGAAATCGCAGATCTCTCTCACACACAGTCCGTCTCCAGAAACAGTATTCATAATAAGCTGAACCCCGTCCTTAAAAGCGATCTGATTTGCATTGGTGGCAGACTAAAACATGCGGACGTAAGTGCAGCAGAGAGGAACCCTATCATCTTGCCTAGGAAAAGTCACATCTCTCTGCTCCTAGTGAGACAATACCACGAGCAAGTGAAACACCAAGGCTGCCACTTTACTGAAGGGGCCCTAAGAGCAGCTGGTTATTGGGTCATGGGCGGAAAGCGGCTCATCACCTCAGTCCTGCCCAAGGGTGTAGTATGTCGTCAGTTGCGTCACAAAGTAGAAGGACAGCTTATGGCCGACCTGCCCCCAGAGCGCTTACACATATCCCCACCCTTGTTGGAATAGACGTGTTCGGGCCCTGGCCAGTTGTCTCTAGACGCACAAGAGGAGGTCAGTCCCAAATCAAGCGGTGGGCAATGCTATTCTGCTGCATGAGTTCACGGGCCATGCACATTGAGATCATTGCATCATTGGACACTTCCAGCTGTATTAATGCACTGAGGCGGTTCTTTGCAACACGTGGACCTGTGAAGCAGATAAGATCAGATCGTGGGACAAACTTCGTAGCAGCTGCAACGGAACTGGGATTAAGTCACAAAGATCCAGATGTCACAGTGCAAAGGTTCTTGAGTGAACAGAACTGTTCGTGGGTTTTCAACTCCCCTCATGCATCCCATATGGGAGGGCCCTGGGAACGGCTTATTGGACTGTCAAGGCGGATCTTGGATGCTATCCTGCTCAAAGACAACATTCAGCTCACCCACGACGTTTTATGCACTCTTATGATGGAAGTAGCTGCAGTCATCAATGCAAGACCTCTTGTCCCAGTCTCCAGTGACCCGGAGTCACCCTCCATATTGTCACCTGTAATGATCTTCACTCAGAAAGTAGGAGTCTCCCCACCCCAAGGAGCATTCACAAACAAGGATCTCTACAGCAAACAGTAGAGACAAGTGCAAGCCCTCGCCGACGAGTTCTGGTGCCGCTGGCGTCAGGAGTATCTCCCCACTCTACAGACCTGAAGGAAGTGGACAGAGACAAAAAGGGACCTGAAAGTAGGAGACATTGTGCTTCTCAAGGACTGTCAAGTTGCACGCAACAAGTGGCATATGGCTGAGATCACTGCTGCCTCTCCAGGATGAGACGGCAGAGTCCGAGAGGTCCAGCTACAAACAACAGATCAAGGCTCTTTAAAGACTTTTCAGAGACCAATCTCAGAAATAGTTCTTCTTTTGCCCACGGACTAGTTGGGACAGTTTAGAATTTGTTATAGTGACCTAATAAGGTCAGGCGGGGAGTGTTCTGCCTTTTAGGCATTTCAGTTCATTTTTGCAAAGGAAAAAGGAGGGTCTTAATTTGTCAGGCATGCTTTTATTTTGACGTAATTCACTGTAGATCGGCAGGTGCTGTGTACGTGAGTCACGATACTTACGGCTCACAGAGAGATGAGAGGAGAGAGAAATACGCTCTAATTAAAATAAAGCCAAAACTTGGAAACTCCTTTGTAACTTCTGGAGAAGCTACGCCTGTACGTATTTGCATGTGTTTTCTCACTGTTTTTATCGTTTAATAAGAAGTTTGTGGAGTTAGCTAAACCGACGTCAATTAGCCACGTTTTGCAAGCTAATACTTTATCAGCAGTCGACGCCGTTGCACTGCGTGTTAATGCAGAGTCTTGCTAAAATAAGCTGTCTTTTGCAAGCAATTTGTTTTGTTTACATGGTCAATTGTACTTAGCAGTTGAAAGCTTTTCGGTTATAACTTATATTTACTGTGGTCCACATATTAACGAGGAGAGATAGTTGATTGTATTATTTTCTCTTCATTTTTCAGTTTCACTCTGTATTCAAAGCGATGACAAGATTGTGTTATAAAGACACGTCTTTCATCATTGAGTCAGAGTTTAGCCCGCTGTCTAGTTGAAACTACCACTACGTCTCAGCGAGGACAGTACACAAACACTTACATGATGAACGGAAGAAGTGCACATTTCACCTCTAATAAACTACTTTTTTTTGGGTATGTCATCAGTGCTTGTTCTGTTTACATGTGTTTTATGTTCTTAAATAATAAAAACTAAAAAGAAAAAAGGAAAACTTGAAGTGTTCGTTTGCATTAGTCTTGCAGTATTTCATATGGTTTCATGTCTGACAGTGGAACCTTTGTTTTGATACCCACGGAGGGGAGAGATTGTTGCACAACAGGAGGTCCGATGTAATAGTGTAAGCATGGTCACTGCTTTTGCACAAGTTTATATTACTTTCACCTGTTACAACCTGTCAAACCAGCATGGCACTTCTAATAAGACGTCACAGTGGTCAGGATGACCAGAACCTGGCAATTATATGTGCTGCCTTCAATTAAAGATATGGTGTTTTGTCTGGTGAAATACTGTCAGCTGCCTCTGCTATAATGACATTGCAACAGTGGTATAAAGTGTAAAGTATCAAGATAAAAGATGCACTTTGTTAATAATTCAAACCATGCAGTCAAATGTAATGTTAACGTATATAATTTACCAACATTAGCAACAAAAATTAAAACCAGGAAGAGAAGTAACATGATTGTGCTGACTGTCAGCTCAGATCTCTTTCATTAGAAAAAATGTCAGTTTTGTATTTGAGGTACAGAAAACACTCCCCCCACAGTCCCACGTCTGTCCAACTGCCTTGTTGCCTGTGCTAACATTAGTAAATGTATTAGCACAAAATGCTCTTGGAGTTAAAAAGGGTCATATTAAAATTTTATTAAATTAACAAATCATATGATGATATATGAAGAATATTAGAAAAATGTACAAAACTACAAACATTTAGAAGACAATAATTCATCACATTGTTATGAAACAAACTGCTATGCTTCCTTTCACTAGTTCCAAAGTGTCCACTAAGCTAAATTAAAAATGCAGTAAACTGCAGCATTACTGGTACCCTTCACAAAAGAAGTACCAAAAAAGTATCAAATAAACCACACATTTGGTGGTGTTTCAAACTAATGGTTAGGCTGCATTTTACATTCAAAAGTAAATTTCAAAAGAGGTGTCAGATTTGGACCCACTGCATGTCCTCACAATCTTTTCTCTGTGGACTGTCACTTGAGTTTGAGGTCATAATGTTGCTGTGAAGTACACCTTAGCTAAGTTTACAGCCTTCTGGTAAACACTAACAGGTTTTGATCTAAAATTTCCTGTAATTTAATACAATTCATTATGGTAGTGATGCTCAAAGTGCTCTACAGTTTCTATAGTTGATTGAAAATATTATGTCAAGTAAAGTCAAGTCAGATCTATTTATATAGCACTTTTTACAGTGGAGCATTGTCTCAAAGCAACTTTACAAGTTTAGATTATCTCCTAATATCTACATCCAATCCCAATTTGAGCAAGCCTAGGGTGACAGTGGCAAGGAAAAACTCCCTAAGTGTTATGAGGAAGAAACCTTGGGAGGACCAAGACTCAAAAAGGGACCCAACCTCCTTGGGCGGCATAGATGATAAATCTAAGAACAAAACTAAAGTCATGGAGTCATAGTTAACATAAAATTTGAAATATGCACATCGGCATTAAGTGGACCGGGTATGATAAAGAGTCTGGAGCTGATGACGGAAGCATCTTGAGTGAAGCTGCAGTGGATGAACATCATGTGTGGGGCTGGAACTGGTACTGGAACACAGCTCGCAGAGAAAACAGAAAATGTAATTAGTTATTGATTAAAAGCACAGTGTCTATTAACAATCACTGATGCCATGTGTAGCATGAGACCCCGGCAGCATTAGCTATAGCAGCATAGCTAGAAAGAGGAGAACTGGTAGGTAACACAGCCAAGAGGGATCACATGAGACATCGGCAACTCCACGGGAGGCAGAAGACAGCAACCCAACGCCTCTGATCACCTTAAGACTCTTTGACTATGAACCCCCAGCTCTGCCCTTATTCTAAGGCAAGAACGCATGAGTCAACATCAAGAGGACCGAAGCCCAGATCAGCCAGACCGCCCACTCGACACTCCTGGCTAAAAGACAAGGCAGGCAGGCCAGACATGACTCCAGACTCCGGCCCCAGTGACCCAAGCCATGCATCCAAGTCTGAGTCTGAGTCTTGAATGAAAGTGGGTAGTTTGGGGGGCCATGTATGAGAAAGCCTTTTTCCCTGCTGTGACTTTTTTAATTCTAGGAAATAAAAGAAGTCCTGCACCCTGCGAACGAAGTAGACGAGCTGGATTGTAAAACTCTAAGAGGTTACTCAGAGAATGTGGGGCCAGGCCATGTAGAGCTTTATAAGTTATAAGAAGTATTTTGTAATCAATGAGGAATTTAACTGGTAACCAGTGCAGTGATGGTAGTTCGAGTTAGCACTCGGGCAGCTGCATTCTGAACTAATTGAAGTTTATTTATAGATTTACTAGAGCATCCAGTAAGTAAGGTATTACAGTAATCCAACTTTGAGGTTATAAACGCATGAACCAGTTTCTCTGCACCATTAAAAGAGAGGATATTTCTAAGTTTAGCGATATTACGTAATTGAAAGAAAGCAATTCGAGTGATGCTGCTAATGTGCGCATCAAAAGAGAAATCTGAATCATATGTGACCCCTAAGATTTTTTACAGATGGACTGGGAAATACTGGACACCCATCTAGATTTAGGATAGATGTAGCCAACCTGTCTCTCACAGCCTTGGGTCCCACTAATAGAACCACAGTTTTATCAGAGTTAAGTAAGAGAAAATTAAATAACATCCAATCTTTTATTTCCTTTACACAGTCCTCAATGTTGTTGATAGTAAGGCTGTCATTAGGTTTGGCTGATATGTACAGCTGTGTATCATCTGCATAGCAGTGGAAACTAATGCCATGTTTACAAATAACTGAACCTAGTGGCAGCATATACAGAGAGAATAAAAGTGGGCCAAGCACTGACCCCTGAGGCACGCCATACTTCACTTTGAGAGCTTAGACCTTAGGTTATTTATATGAACAAACTGGTACTGGTCAGTGAAGTAGGATTTAAACCAAGAAAGTGCTATTATGTGGGTGTTTTGCCCCATAAGACAACACTATAAAAAACTATAAAATCACTACTGTTGTAATATTGTAGTTTCTAGTAATTGCTATAAACATTCTTGTGGAAAATTGCTTTATTTCATATTGTTCTTTTAGTCATTATCTTACGAGATGACAGTAGTTTACAAATAAATATATTAAATAACAATAATAATAATAATAATAATAATAATAATCATCCAAATTTTTTAAACCTATCCATTATCGCTTAATATAAGATTTGTATATGGCTTGTATCAGACAGACGAGCCTGATAGATATATCCTACCTGGTTGTTATGTGCACCAAATGCACTATATGGCTAAACATATATGGACATCCCATCTAATTGGTTATCTCTGTTATTTCAGGGTTATCCACGCTCACTGATTAATAATATAAAGCATAAAGGCATTGAACTTCCTATACAGTCAGAAGCAGCATAATTGGTTGAACTGAACAGTTACTCAGTGATTATCAATATAAAACTTCCACAGGTTTCCACCTCACCAACCAGTCAGCTCATTAACTTTTTGCCCTGTCACCATTAAAAAGGTTTATGAAGAAATTATTCTCTAACTTTGATTGTTAGTGTGGCTTGCACATAGACCTTATCTTAACAATATCACACATCTTATATATTACTGGCCAGTTGGGCTCTTCATTCATTCATTTTCATATGCACTTAGTCCAATAAAATGTTAAGGGGAGGGAGGCCCAAGATAGCAGCCAAATTATAGACAGGGCACCAATCCATTGCAGGACATATAAACACACATACTCATACTGGTAACAATTGACCTATCACATGTGTTTGGAATGGTGGAGGAATCCAGAGTACCTAGATGCAAGAAAATACTGAGGACCAAAGTACAGTAAACTGGCCTGGGGAAATTCATAAAACAGGAGAGCATAAAGCACAGCACAGACAGGGAATAGAGGAACAGCACAGAATTTTGCTATGTAGGACATGAGAAAGGTGAGACTTCACTTCTCAGGGAAGTGTGCATATAAATAGGCCAACCTTTGATGAGAGGAAACCAGCTGCAGGTGTTTCTGATATTTGAGGAAGCAGCTTCCTTCCTTTTTTCAGCATCAGCAATAAGCATAGCATCCAACTGAGGAGCAGGTGAATTTTCAACATTTCCAAGCTAACTGCTATGCTACCTTGAATGATTAAAAAAGTCATTAACAATCATCACATAATAAAAGATTAAACCTGGCTTTTTTTTTTTTTTTTTTTACACAGACCAGACACATTTACATTCATGTTAATGATGCAATTAATTTTCTTCACTAAGACACTGCGATGTCATAACTGAATTATTATTATTATTATTATTATTATTATTATTATACTGTATATATAGCAGTTAAGCTAACCTATGTTCATCAATTAAATTACAAATTGGGCACATGTTATTTCTGCAAGTTGTGACTTTTTACTGAGGATTTCTGTGATTTTTATGATGGATTGTGAATATTGTATCTCTGAATGTGTTGTTAAATATAAGATATAATTATATTGCGCTTGTTCACAGTAACAATGTGAGAGATTGAATCAAGAACTTGGGAAATTCCTACAAAACGTTTGTCATAACAACCTTGCTGATTAGTCGCTCTTCCACCTGTGGGCCAAGACAGAACACTTGTATCAGTTCAGCCACTGGTCTGAGCACTTTTCACTTTTCATTTTAAAATATCAGCCTCCTGTGGGATCCTGGATGGTCTCAACAGATGTGCCAGTTGTGGATGAGTGAATGACAAGGAGCAAGGAGACTTACCAGAATGTTGAATCTATGTTTATGATGTTACAAGATTCTGGCTGATCGGTTACGGTCTGGAGAAACAGAGCTGGGTGCTTGCCTGGGATGTTCTGGATCTGGGATTGGTAGAGGACTTCCATCGTCAGTTAAATCATCACCCTGGTCCTTTTGGCAGATGTCGCCATGGTTGCCCTAGGAGATCTCCCATTATACAGCCACGCTGCATTTCCAGTGACCCACTCATTTGATCGTCAACTGTCCTGGAATCCTTGTGGGAGGGCACTGCCATGTCTCCCTCTGACTATGTATTCCCCTGGGATCATGTGGCACACATTCTGCATTTGTGAAACTAGCAACAATTCTTTACCACTAGCCCTGACTTCTATCTCGTATCCAAAATTTCAGAAATTACAGGAGCTACTAACCTATAGTCGGGTTTCGACCAACTTTTCGCAAATGTTTTGCACATTTACAACATATGAAACCAGAAAAAAATTATAATTAAATAAGTCATGTTTCCATCCACTAAAGTTATGCGATTAAACTTTAGATGACATGGGCTAACATCATTAGGGGTGGCATCAAAAGAAACAGGAATGTAGGAATTTAAGTATTTTAGCAGAATAATCTTTATAGCCAATATGGCTATATAATCCTTTTACGGCTGCATTCAGGGCTAAAATATGTGTGCATTGGTTCACACAGCAGCACGCATAATGTGGCTGCCCTTAACACATCCCACCTCTTCATTCATTCATTCACTTATTCGCATAATCAGATACAATATAATTTTAACAGATAGCGTTTATATTACAGTCAGTTTGACTACAAAAGTTTATCTAAATGTAACAAAACCGACTTTAGCTATATTCTAAGTTTTCCACATTGTCCTATCTTTTTGTGATATTTGCGTAATTTTGAAAGTTTAGAATTTTTCCATTCAGGTTCTGCTTTATGCAATTTCAAAATTTGTAAAAATTTCGTGGATGGAAAACCCGCTAATGTCTGCTTCTCCTACCTGTGGATGGTTTCTGCTCATAATAGGCTCTATGCACGATAGGACTGTGACGCGTTTCCGTTAGTCTTTATACCGGCATTCCAGCTTCCGGTCAGCTTAGGCGACTGTAAAGAAAGTTCTGAAGTGCTGGGAATACAGAGATTTACATTTGCATAATGAGTAAGAACGTTTTGCGATTTCAAAAACAAGAACAAGGGGGCATTAGAACATTGTTCTGTCCCGTTGTGTTCGGTGTCAGCAAGGTATAACTCTCTTGTGAGTTTTCATTCGTTTCCGCTGGACGAGGAGATCAGAAAGAAATTTCTTGTCAACATCAAGAGGGATAACATTCAAATCACCAAACACACAAAGGTCTGTAGTGTCCATTTCACTGGTATGGACATGAACTGAGAATGAAAATGACGTGAGCTTAGTTGCAAAGGTATGAAACTCCACAGCCTGAACAGTCATTGTGACATGACTAAGTAGACTTGTGTCCCTCTAAATCATTAAGTAATACATTATAATACATTATAAGTAATACATACTGTGAAAATTGTGCAATAGCATTCATTTTTATTCAGTGTGCAATATATATATATATATATATATATAGTGTGTGTGTGTGTGTGTGTGTGTGTGTGTATGTATATATATATATATGTATGTATATGTGCTTATGCACATGTGTATATATGTCTATCTGTGTTGTGTACAGTTTTGTATCTTTATTATTATTCTTTGTTTTTACTCTATTTATGTGTATATATGTATATATGACCGTATGTATATGTCTCACGTCTCTACACCCTTGTTATTCTTGCACATCGGAGACTGGAGAAACGCAATTTCGTTCACATGTACACTCCCTGCTGTATAGTCTGAATGACAATAAACTTCACTTTGACTTTGACTTGATTATTATGATTATTAAAAATAATAATTATTCATTATGGAATCGTGTTCTGACGATACGTGTTCAGTGTCCGGCGTTTAAAACCGGAAGTTAGTCTGCCGGTATACGAGAACCCAGAAGACAAGCGTGCATAGAGCCTATTGCCAGCATATAATAGAAGCACTTGCTACAAGCACCATGTTTGAAGTAGAGTTCAGAAAATAAAATGGAAATTATGGATGTTGGAGTGCTTTTTAAGTGGGAAAAAAGATCTGGTCTTGTGACCATGCTAGGGATTCATTTTAGTGAAATGTGTATATCCAGATTCAATCCGGATATGATACATATACAATATTAATGCAAGATGTAAACAGGCTATTTGAGAACCAGATAGTTTTAAGGACGTCACATAACACAGATTCACAAAGGTGGAAGATATTGCCTGGGTATTAAATATAAAAAAGAAAACAGCTCCACCTCCAAACAGAAACAAAGCTGTATTACATAAAACAGTTTTTGTTCAGCATTCATATGTTTCCTGTTACTGTGGGCTGCAGGGCGCAGTAGTACAGTGCAGAATCTTCTGGAATGGCAGAAGAGATCTCCAGATCCACTTTATTTTTCCCATCATTTCTGTAATGTGTAATATTCAGTCGTGAGTGAGGCGGTTGAGCATTAGTGATAGATCTAGTGCCTTCAACTATCAGTAGGAGAAACTCTGGTTTTGATCCAGGTTTGTGCCGATACCAGTGGAGACTGTAAGGTGATCCTTCATATGTGCAGGTCAGTGTGGTGTTACTGCCTTCAGTTAAAGATATGGTGCTTTTGTCTGGTGTAATGCTGTCAGCTGCTTCTGCTATAATGACATTGCAACAGTAGTATGAGTATATATGTAACATTTCTAATTTAAATAAGAACCATAAAGTATAAAGAGGCAATATTCTTTTTTGTTCATAATTTGAACCATGCAATCAATCAAACTTACCAGTACAAGCAGCACATATTAAAACCAAGAAGAGAAGTAGCATGATTGTCTTGACTGTCAGCTCAGATCTCTTACATTAGAAAAAATGTCAGTTTGTTGTATTTGAGATGCAGAAAAAACCCCACCCACAGTCCTATGTCTGTCCAAATGCTTTGTTTCCAATGCTAACGTTAGTAAGTGTATTAGGCAATGCTTTGAGAGTTTAAAACGTTCATGTAAAAAGTGTAATACATGAACAAAACACATAATTAAATATAAATAATACTAGACAAATGTACAAAACCACAAGCATTTGGAAGATAATAATGCCTCACAATGTTACCTAACTAACTACTATACAACCTTTCACTAGTTTGAAAGTGTCCGCTAAGCTAAATCAATAAATACAGTCACCTGCAGAATTACTTGCACCCTTAATGAAAATAAGGCCAAAAAAACTACAAATAAACCATGCATTCAATGAGTGATATTTCAGACAAATGGGTAAGCTGCATATTTATATATTTTCACTTGGTAAAATGTATAATTTACCTAAAACTTTAGTTTTCCATAGATTTCACAATAGGTTTCAGATTGTGAAACCCACTGCATGTCCCCAGTGTTTTCTCTGTGGACTTTGATGTGAGTTTGAGATTATATGAGATTATAATCATGCCGTGAGGTCCAACTCATTTCAGCCTTCTGGTAAACGTGAGCAGGTCTAAAATCTCTTGGAATTTAATGTAATTCTTTATTGATTTTGACAGCATTGGTTTCAAAAGGCTGAACAGTTTCTATAGTTCACTGAACATGTTATGTGGGGGTTTTGCCCCAAAATACAACACTCTCGATATAAATTACTACTACTGAAATACACTCACTGATCACCTCCTTGTTTCTACACTCATTATCCATTTGATCCATTTCACTTACCATATAGATACACTTTGTACAACCCCAAATCAGAAAAAGTTGGGACAATATAGAATATGCATATAAAAACACATTTACTTTCATTTTTACTTTTTTATTTCATTGCAGACACCTGAACCTGAGATATTTAATTTAATTCATTAATAAACACCCATTCCTGCATTTCAAGCCTGCAACTGAACTGCAATTTAGAGCTAGTAATGAATTAAAACAGGTGATGTCAACATGTGATCATAATCATGATTTGGTACAAAAGCAGCACCCAGGAAAGAGAGTCTTTGATCAGCGAAGATGGCCAGAGGATGAGAAAAGTATTGAAATGTTTAAAAACAATGTTACTCAAAGAAAGACTGAAAGGGATTTACATATTTCAGTCTTAACTTTTTCTGATTTGGCTTGTCTTGCATTGTCTTGGTGAAAAATGCATGGATGTTCCTGTAAAAGATGTCATCTTGAAGGCAGCTTGTGTTGCTCTAAAATCTCAGTGTAATTTTCTACATTAATGCTGCCATCACAGGAGTGTAAATGACCTATGCCATGGGCACTGACACAACCCCATACCATGACAGAGAGAGGCTTTTGGACTTGTTGGATTGCGGTCTGGATGGTCCTTTTCGTCTTTGGTCCGGAGCACACGGCATCCATTTCTTCCAAAAAAGATATGGTGTACTGGTTGGTCTGACCACAGTACATGTTTCCGCTTTGTGATGGTCCGTCCCAGATGCCCCCAAGCCCAGACAACTTGACGAAATTTCAGGACATAGTTAACATAAGGCTTGTATTTTGTACAAATAAAACATTAACTGTAAAATTTAGGTACTGGAAATTTACAGTATGGGACTGCAAATTATTTTACTGTAATTTTACAGAACTCAAACTCCCAGTAATAACTATAAAATATACAGTATGATCCTGTAAGTATACATACACTAGAACCAATTTTACTGTAATATTACAGCTAGCTACTGGTAACTAAAAATGGCAGTAAGGTATTGTAAATTTACAGTATGGCATTAAAATTATTTTACTGTAATTTTACAGAACTAATTCTCAGTAGTATCTAAAGAACAGCATTATCCAGTATATCTACAATAAAATTAACCAAATGTTTTGAGACCAGTAGGGTCTCCCAGTAGGGTCTCCCAAGATGAACAGGTCTGGAGTGAATATCCTGACAAACACGATCCGAAGCACCCTTATGAGTACTGACGTAATAACTGAGCGTACCCTGCCTGGAAGAGGGTTACCGGGACCTACCCCAGGAGCCAGGCCTGAGGGTAGCGTCCATCGGCGAGCGCCTGGTGGCCGGGCAGCCCTCGTAATCCGACTGGACTCAGCCAGAAACGGCAACATGAGAGGATCATGTGGACCCACCACCCACAAAACCCAGAGTAAGGGTGTAGTGCGATGCCCATTGGGCACAGGGCAGGGGCGGAGGGGCCCCTGGGGGAATGGACCTTCACAACGGAAACTAACTTTTGGCATGTGGAACCTGACCTCACTGGGAGGAAGGAGCTGGAGCTGGTGCAGGAGGTAGAGAGATACCAGATAGATATAGTTGGGCTCACCTCTACGCACAGTGTCGGCTCTGGAACCAGACTCCTTGATACAGTTGTATGAAAAAGTTTGGGCACCCCTGATAATTTTCATGATTTTTCTTTATAAATCATTGGTTGTCCAGCTCAGCAATTTCAGGTAAATATATCATATAGCAGATGAACACCGTGATATTTGAGAAGTGAAATTAAGTTTATAGGTTTTACAGAAAGTGTGCAGTAATTATTCAAACAAAATTAGGCAGGTGCATGAATTTTGGGTTACCCCTTGTCATTGAATACCTTAGCACTAATTATTGGGAACAAAAAATCTGTTAAGCTCATTGACCCTTGATATAATACACAAGTTGAATCCAACTATGAGAAAGTGTTAAGGTGGGCCCAATTGGAAGTTTTTTCTCCTCTGCATATTTCTCTGGAAGAGTGGGGAAATGGGAGCTCAAAACACTCTCAAATGGCCTGAAAAAACAAAAGGTGTTTCAAACATCATGGTTCAGGGAAAGTGCAAAAGCTCTCTAGAGATTTCAGCTGTAGTTTTCCACTGTGAGGAACATTAGTGAGGCCAATGAAGGGACCACAGGCACAGTTCTAGTTAAGGAAACTCCCGAAGTGGCAACAGACCAAGAAAAAATCTCAGATAGCAGGGCGAAGGATGGAGAAAAACAGTCTCGTCAGCCACAGACCACCTCCAAAGACCTACAACCTCATCTGCTGCAGATGGTGTCACTGTTCATCGTTCAACTATACAGAGCACTGGCCACCAAGGAGAGGGTATGGGAGAGTTAATCAGAAGAGCCTTTCTGCAGACACGCCAGAAACAGAGTCACTTGAAGGTGTGTTACAGCACATTTTTTGGACAAGCCAGCTTCATTTGGAAAATAACGTGGCCTGGTACTGATGAAACTAAAATTGAGTTATTTGGGACACAACAGGAGCAAAAAAAAGAAAACAGCATCCAAGAAAAAACACCTTTGCTACCACAGTAAAATATGGTGGGCGGTCAATCATCTGTGGGATGTGTGGCCAGTGAGGTACTAGGAATATTGTTTTTGTTTTAAGTTGAGGGTCGCATGGATTCCAGTAATATCTGCAGATTCTGAGGAACAATGTTCAAGAACAGTGACAAAGTTGCATGAGGCCACCGACCCCAACCAGTCCAAAAATCTACTAAGGATTTCATGCAGAGGAACCAGTACAACGTTCTGGATGGCCATCCAGTCCCCAGACATGAAGATTACTGAAAATGTGGGCTGTCCATGCTCGGAAACCATCAAAACCTGACTGAACGGAGATGTTTTCTAAAGAAGAATGTCCAAAGCACCTTCAACCAGATCCAGACTGGAAGTGTAGGAAGCGTTTTTAGCGGCTGTTATTTCACAAGGAGATCTACTAAATATGATGTAATTTTTGTTTGGGGTGCCAATTTATGCACCCTGCCTAATTTGTTTGCATAATTACTGCCACACTTTCTGAAATACTATAAACTTAATTTCACTTCTCAAATATCACGGTGTTCATCTGCTATATGATATATTTAACTCAAGTTGCTGATCTGAACAACCAATGATTTATAAACTAAAATCATGAAAATTATCAGGGGTGCCCAAACTTTTTCATACGACTGTAGGGGATGGACTCTCTCCTTCTCAGGAGTTGCACTGAGTGAGAGGTAACGGGCAGGTGTGGAGGATACTCAAGTACAATATTTTTGTTTCATTTGTTCAACTGGGTTCTCTATATCTATGTTTAGGACTTGTGTGAAAATCTGATGATGTTTTAGGTCATATTTATGCAGAAATGTAGAACATTTTAAAGGGTTCACAAACTTTCAAGCACCACTGTAAGTGGCATTTGTGAATGTAACTCCATATTGTAGTGCTCCATAAAGTAATCCCTTGCCCATGTGGTTCCATTAGCTATTGAATGAATGACAGTTCTTGATGCAGTGCCACCTGACAGATCATAGATCACGGTGTTCAGTTTCGGCTTGTGCCTTTGCTCGTCCCTCCAGATTTCTTGAATGGTTTAATGATATTGCACCCTGTAGAATGAAAAATATACAAATCCTTTCCAATCTTTTTTAAGGAACATTGTTTTTAAAGGTTTCATTAATTCCTCATGCATTTGTTGACAAAACTGGAGATCCTCTGGCCATCTTTGCTCCTCAAAGCCTTTTGTGGATATTGTTTTTGAACCAAATCATGATGATAATCACCTGTTTGAACTCACATCATTATTTAGTTTTTTTCACATCATTATTAGACCTAAATTGCCCCATCCCAACTTTTTTTGGAGTGTGATGCAGGCCTGAAATGCAGGAATGCATGTTTATTAACAAATGAAATGAAGCTGATCAGAAAAACATGAAATATCTAGTCAGAGTAATTGTAAGTCACACTGCATATTTTTTTAATTTGCATTTTCCATACTGTCCCAACCTTTTCTGATTTGTATGTGTAGGTCTATAATGACATTACAGACTTAATCCATCTGTTTCTCCACATACTTACAGTGTGTATGCATACAGAAATATGGTAGATGTGTCTAATAGAGTTAACAGTGGATAAACACATTGTTTAAAAACTCCAGCAGCTTTGATATGTCAAAACAGCAAAACACACACTAACACACCACCACAACATCAGTTTCACTGCAGTGCTGAGAAGAATTAACCACTCAAATAGCACCTGATCTGTGGGTAAAGAGGACTAACAAAGTATGTAGAGAAACAGGTAGACTACTGTCTGTAATTGTGGAACTACAAAGTGCATCTATAGGGTAAGAAGAACTGAACTGGAACTTTAGTCAGTACTGGTCCTTCTCAAAAAATTAGCATATTGTGATAAAGTTAATTATTTTCCGTAATGTAATGATAAAAATTAAATTTTCATATATTTTAGATTCATTGCACACCAACTGAAATATTTCAAGTCTTTTATTGTTTTAATACTGATGGCATACAGCTCATGAAAACCCAAAATTCTCACAAAATTAGCATATCATGAAAAGGTTCTCTAAACGAGCTATTAACCTAATCATCTGAATCAACGAATTAACTCTAAACACCTGCAAAAGATTCGAGGCTTTTGAAAACTCCCAGCCTGGTTCATTACTGAAAACGGCAAATCATGGGTAAGATGCCGAACATGACTGCTGTCAGAAGGCAATAATGAAACCCTCAAGGCAAAAGCGGGTTAAGAAACAGAAAGAAAATTTCTGAAACGAATAGGCTGTTCCCAGAGTGCGGATCAAGGACCTCGTGGGAAGTCTGTGGGGAGAAAAAGTGTGGCAGAAAACGCTGCACAATGAAAAGGTGGTGACCGGGACCCGAGGAGGATTGTGGAGAAGGGCCGATTCCAGAGCCACCATTGCCACAGGCGTGTGACAGGAAAGGGCTACAGGTGCCGCATTCCCCAGGTCAAGCACTTTTGAACCAGAAACAGAGGAAGGGAAGCGCCTGACCGGGCTACAGAGGAAGCAGCAACTGGACTTTGCTCAGTGGTTCCAAGTACTTTTTCGGATGAAAGCCAATTTGGCATGTCATCAGAAATCAAGGTGCCAGAGTCTGGAGGAATACTGGGGAAGAAGGAAATTCCAAAAGGTGAAGTCAGTGTCAAGTCCCACCGTCAGTGATGGTCTGGGGTGCAATGTCAGCTGCTGGTGTTGGTCCACTGTGGTTTGATTCAATGGGGCAGGGTCAATGCAATTAGCTATCAGGAGAGTTGGGAGATTCATTGCTTTCCATTTTCTGAAGAGATTTAGGGAGATGAAGCAGTTCATTTTTCAGCACGACTGGCCAACCTGCTCACAGTGCCAAAACCACTGGTAAATGGTTTACTGACCATGGTATTACTGTGCTCAATTGGCCTGCCAACTCTCCTGACCTGAACCCGATAGAGAATCTGTGGGATATTGTGAAGAGAAAGTTGAGAGACGCAAGACCCAACACTCTGGATGAGCTTAAGGCCGCTATCGAAGCATCCTGGGCCTCCATAACACCTCAGCAGTGCTACAGGTTGATTGCCTCCATGCCATGCCGCATTGAAGCAGTAATTTCTGCAAAAGGATTCCCGACCAAGTATTGAGTGCATAAATGAACATAATAATCTGAAGGTTGACTTTTTTTGTATTAAAAACACTTTTCTTTTATTGGTCGGATGAAATATGCTAATTTTGTGAGAATTTTGGGTTTTCATGAGCTGTATGCCAAAATCATCAGTGTTAAAACAATAAAAGACTTGAAATATTTCAGTTGGTGTGCAATGAATCTAAAATATATGAAAGTTTAATTTTTATCATTACATTACAGAAAATAATTAACTTTATCACAATATGCTAATTTTTTGAGAAGGACCAGTGTATTAAAGGATGGATTTACGAATAAATATATTAAATAACATTAATTAAAAAAACCTACCCATTATTACATATGAGATTTGCACATGTGAAGGTGGCCAGATGACCACCAGGATTTACTGGAATTTCTAGGCTGACTCACAAATGAGACAACACAAGGAATAACTTCAACAGGATTTATTTCACAAATTAAGCAAGAGAGAGACTGTGTGAGCGGCTATGAGTCCAGGCTGAGGATATTCAGCCGGAGGGAGAGAGGTGTCAGGTAAACTGTAAGTCCAGGCCGGTATGAAGAGAGCACAGAGAGGCAAACTGGCCAGCAAAGAGGTGCTGAGGCAGTTTGCAGGTGTGCCAGCATCACACCTGCAAACTGAGAGGTGCTGAAAGCTGAGAGGTGAAGAATCAGGCTAGCAGTTGAGTCGAGGTGCAGTCGAGTGGTTGATTGAGCTGGAAGGTGAGGACGGCAGGTCTTGGCAGGCATGGTGTAAGCGAGGGCATTCTGACTCCAAATAGGAAAGATCGCACACAGAACTGAGATGAGGAATACAAACTAGAAATTAGCTCGACTTGTGCAGCAAAAATCAGCAGACACAGACTCAACACTCAGAATAACCAGGGTTGTGGGCAGATGAACATGTGGCAAACAGACGAGAGACCGAACTTTAGGTATGCAGACAGCTGATTGGATGATGAGGAACAGGTGTGTCTGATCACGGAAGTGAATGGTAGTTTCAGACAGACGAGCCTGCTCGATATACCCAACTGGGTTGTTATGTGCACAAAATGAACTATATGGCTAAACAATTGAGGACATCCCATCTAATTGGTTATCTCTGTTATTTCACTGATTCATTATTTAAAGCATTGAGGCATGGAACTTCCTATACAATCAGAGGCAGCAGAATGAATTGAACTGAACAGTGACTCTAGTGACTACCAATATAAAACTTCCACAGGTTTCCACCTCACCAATCAGTCACCTCATTAACTTTCTGGAAATGGTTTTTCATTTTTGATAGTGAGCTTGGTTTTCACAGACTTCTGATTTTAGCTGTCTTAGACACCTTTGATAGTCATTTATATTAATTAACCTTTGAAATGACAAGACTCATTTGTCCTTGAGTTCACAGTCACCTTACAAAATCACCTGCTGTAGCAGCTCACTTAGTGTCTTGTTTCCTGTGCCAGCTAATTGTCTCGTTAACTGGCATTGTTGTGATTGATAATGAGGTCCCTCAAATTAAAAGAAACAAACAAGAAACAACAATGGTAGAACTAAAGCACATCTATGAGAGATGGGAAACCGGAAGCCTCCATCAAGACTAGCAGCAATGAGGGAACCAAAGAACTCCTCAAGGAAATACGGTACACTGGTTTGGGGAGATTAGCGTAAAGCACAGCACTAACAAGGAATAGAGGAACAGTGCAGAAATTTTCTATGCAGGACATAAGAAAGGTGAGACCTCACTTCTCAGGGAAGTGTGCATACAAGTGGCCAATCTTTGACCAGAGGAAACCAGCTGCAGGTATTTCTGATAGTTGGGGGAAGCAGCTTGCTTCCTCTGCTCAGCATCACCAATAAGCATAGCATCCAACTGAGGAACAGATGAAATTTCAATATTTCCAAGATAACTGCTGCATTTAGCATTAATTATGTTAAATGATGAAAAAATGAATTAACAATCATCACATAATATAGTCCAAGATGGCGGCGTGCATGGTCACAGCAACTTACCGCTCTCCTTCCTATTTTTTCTAATAGAAGACTTGGACCTGGCTTCTTTATGTGGTGGAAACTTTTCAAACTAATTATTTCCACACATTTTTGCCATAGACACATGGGGTACATCCCTCTGGAACCACACAACCTGATCTGGCTTCAGGTTCACAACACAACCTGCCTATTGTTTCCTGGCAAACAGGGTGGGTATAGAGATCGTTTCCACATTTGGAATTCACACATTCGTTCCAGATCAACAGGCCAATACTCCACACTAGCAATGAAATGCAAATCCTCTGGTTTCTTAATCTGATCATCCAGAGACCTTATAGGGAAACAAATTCCATCCTGACCACACTCGTGGTGGGGAGGATGGAACTTGCACACAAATTAAAGTGGTGATGTCAATACCCTCGGGAGTGCATGTAAGTTTCAAGTTTAATTTACACATTAAACCTCTATCCAGTAAAATCACAGGGCACGTTGGTGACATTAGAAAAGTGTGTTGTAGGGATACACTGCTATCACTAAAATAACAGTCTAAAATTCCACCATTGGTATTCCACCAGCTCTCACTACAAACCTTTTCCTACCAGATAAACGCGGTTCAGGTTTGATTACTGCTTTACATAATACAGACACGGTAGCACCTGTATCTAGAAATTGGACACTTTGACCTTAAATTTCTAACAGAATTGTAGGTAAAGCAGAAGGTCTTGTCATCACTATTTGATCATTTATAACGGTCGTACCAGTTTCATGCGTGGTGGGTGCACTGAAATTGATACTGCTCTTTTTCTCGTTTCTGCATATTCTTTAACTTTTCTGCCAGTCTCTTTTCAACATGCACTGCAAAAGCATAAACAGTCTGCAATCTATTTCAAACTCAGTCATCACGCACCTTCATTTGTATTTCCGGCCTCAGTCCATTCAGAAAACTCTCTTTAAGATGGTTCTCCCAGGTACTCATATTTGCACCCCTGTATTATCCAGGTCTGAGTGCTAGATTTGTAACTTTTCCAGCTCGTGCAAGTAATCTGCCACGGATTGTACATCTCGCTGTTTACACCTGCGTCAGCTTGGACAGGTTCAAATGAACCGGGAAAACCACAGTTATCCTGTCTCTGAGGCGCTGGATCTCCCTTTGATAAGCGAAGTCCCCTGCCTCATCATAGATTATGTCAGGGTTTTGTGGAAGGTTCTTTTTCGTGACAAAATTCTTTTCCCCTTCAGAAAGTCCAGGCAGCTCCTCAGACACTTGTTTCATGTTTTCTATAGTCCATGGTCGGAAAACAAAGGCTGGTCCTTCTGGGCCCATTACCTGAATGTTGGGAATCTTGAATTGGGTGCTATCTGGCTCCACAAAGGGGTTATTTGTGAAAAGATTATACGATGGAGGGTCATTTGTGATGGGTGGGGCAGAGAGTGTTAATGGGGTTGATAACATTGCTTCTCTTTGATTCTCTGAATGTCCCTGAAGAGACAGGATCCTGTCTTTGTTCTTTCTCTTCTGCTCTGCTCTGGTCCCTGTGGCTGACGGGCCAGTGGTGGCGGTGGTGGGAGCGGGGCTCGAAGAACGAAGCTGTCCAGGCATTCTTTCTGCAAATTGAGAAACTTCGACAGTTACTGCTTTCTTTTGTGATGCTTGTCTCCATTTTCCATAGGCATGAAAATCAGGTTGCCAAGGGAAATTGGGACAATTTCTATCTACCTTGCGATCCTTACAATATTCTATAGCTTTATTGTATTTGTCTTGTTGTTGTTGTAATTGTGTTTTTAATGCAACACGTCAAAATTCAAACTTCCATCAGGTGGGAAGTTGCAATATTCTACCCAGAATTCTATCTGTGCACAACTATCTGGCTCATGTGTTTTCATCCACTGAATCAAACTACCCTATGGTGGAATAATGCATTGCACTATAGGTGGTGGAAATTCAAAACCCTTCTTCTTTGAATTGTTCTGACCCATTGTTACTCTAATCATTTCAAACACACACTAATAAACCTTCTCTTAAGAACACACAGTTCTAATATATGCACTCAGTATAGAGCGTTTCAAACACACAGTAAGAACTTTTTCTAATGAACACACAGTTCTTAATCTATAAACACAGTATTGAGAAAATGTCTAAAACCTCACCCAGCAATTTCCATGTTCTCCACATCCACCTCCTTTCACAGAATTCGGATCCCAGCTGGTCTTGAGGACCCAGAAAAGTCAAGTCAAGTCAGATCTATTTATATAGTGCTTTTTACAATGGAATATTGTCTCAAAGCAACTTTACAAGTTTAGATTATCTCCTAATAACTACGTCCAATCCCAAATTGAGCAAGCCTAGGGCGACAGTGGCAAGGAAAAACTCCGAGTGTTATAAGGAAGAAACCTTGAGAGGACCAAGACTCAAAAAGGGACCCAACCTCCTTGGGCGGTGTAGATGATAAATCTAAGAATGAAACTAAAGTCATGGAGTCATAGTTCGAATAAAATGTGAAATATGCACATTGGCATTAAGTGGCCCGGGTATGATGGGGCTGGAGCTGATGACGGAAGCAGCTTGAGTGAAGCTGCAGCGGATGAACATCATGTGTGGGGCTGGAACTGGTACCGGAACACAGCTCGCAGAGAAAACGGAAAATGTAATTAGTTATTGATAAAGAGCACAGTGTCTATTAACAATCACAGATGCCATGTGTAGCATGAGACCCCGGCAGCATTAGCTATAGCAGCATAGCTAGAAAGAGGAGAACTTGTAGGTAACACAGCCAAGAGAGATCACATGAGACATTGGCAACCCCACGGGAGGCAGAAGACAGCAACCCAACGTCTCTGATCACCTTAAGACTCTTTGACTATGAACCCCCAGCTCTGCCCTTATTCTAAGGCAAGGATGCACGAGTCAAGATCAAGAGGACCGAAGACCAGTTTAGCCAGACCTCCCACCAGACACTCCTGGCTAATGGACAAGGCAGGCAGGCCAGACATGACTCCAGACTTCGTCCCCAGTGACCCAAGCCATGCATCCTAGTCTAAATCTAGTCAAAAGCCTGTGCAAATAGGTATGTCTTTAGCCTAGACTTAACATTTTGGTGAGTGTCTGAGTCTTGAACGAAAGTTTGTAGTTTATTCCATAGTTAGGGGGCCATGTATGAGAAAGCCTTTCCCCCTGCTGTGACTTTTTTAATTCTAGGAACTAAAAGAAGTCCTGTACCCTGCGAGTCACCTCTTCTCTGAACCAGTTTTCTGCGAGGTAGGTGAGGCTGCAGTTTTCCCTCTCAGGAACGACATCCTCTCAACGAGTGGAATCCTGCCGACAACGCCAAATTGTGGTGGAAACTTTTCAAAGTTGGAGAACAAAGTCACACAGACACTGGGGCTGGAATATAGCAGTAGACAACCTTTGTTATCTGTGCACGCAGAGATCAACTCAAATACAGCAATGCCCAAGCACTTGTATGACAGTGGATGAGGAGGGTACAAAGCATACAGGACACCTGTGTCAACAACTCTTTAATCATAAGCTGGGTCTCATACCCAGAGATAAGAAACAGATTCTGTGAACCGACATGTATACATTTTGTTATCGTCCAAGGGTCAGGGTCACGCTATTACCTCCATAAGTTCTCTTTTCTACATCCTGGCGCTAACCCTGGAGGCACTTAGGTTTAGTACATCTTGTTTTATGGCGCAATAGGGTTAAAAGCTTAAGGTAGTAAATTTCCCCCACACTTTACAGAGACCACACATATTTACATTCTTGTACATGATTGAGATTTCTTTTCTTCACTCAGACACGGTGATGTCAAATCTGAATTTGATATATAGCAGAGTTAGTTACTTGCACTCAGTTGTGACATAAGCCAGATCCAGACCTGTAATGATCTCTTGAACGCCACCCACCTGTTCCTTCACGGGGCAGCCAGCTCTCCAGGAGAGTGTATAATGACTGCTGCTGATACCTTGGCCCTTGAACTCCAGTTACTCAGACAGACCCAAATGGAGAACTTTCCAGAATTATCTGCCCTGTCAACCAATAAGTCAGTATCTCCTCAAAGTTGTTTAGCTGCTCTCACTCCAGAGTATGATAAAGCCCTTGATCTTACATGAGTCGGAGGAAGGCTTCGTAGAGCAGAGGATCTATATTCAGACACTATCCATCCTGTAGTACTGGATTCTAAGCACCGTGTCACACAACTGCTTATCCAGAACTACGATGAGGAGTTGCACTATCCTGGGCCTGAGCGGGTCTTTGGTGAAATCCAGCACAGATACTGGGGAGAGAGGCAATCAAACGGCACCAACATAACTGCCTCAAATGTCAAAGGTGGCGAGCTACTCCAGTGATACCAAAGATGGCTGACTTACCACCTGCTAGGATTAGTCTGTATAAGCCACTCTTTTGGTCTACTGGAGTAGACTGTTTTGGCTCTTTTACCATAAAAAAACTCTAGGGAATTATATTCAAATGCACGACGACAAGCTGTGTAAACCTGGATCTACTGGAGAGCCTAGACACAGATGCTATTCTGATGGCATTGAAAAGATTTGTGGCTAGGCGTGGTAAGCCATTTGAGATTCTATTAGATGGGCACAAATTTCAGGGACGGAGCAGTGGAACTTTAAGAGGCCTTCACATCACTGGAAGACTCTGCGTTCAAAACAGCGTTTCTCCCTACCAAGAATCTTCATACTTGAAAGAGTGGCCACTGGCCTATAGGTGGGTGTAAACAGTGGAGGTAGCCATCTGTTTCACCAGCAGCAGTTTGGTTTCCCCAATGTACAATTCTTGTCAATCCTTCCGGCTTTTAACAGCGTATACTGTATTACTATATTTGTTGCCGAGGGGGGTGATCCTTAGTGTGGACCAGTTTCTGGCAACTGAGATGAGGTGTTTGGAAAATATTCATCTCAATTGTTCCGTTTTATACACCACATTTGGAATCACCACTGGTTTATGCTTAGACTGCGGTTGTTCTTCTCCTCTCTTCGATATGCTGGAGCACTGTTTGGGTGTCATGCTGGCTTTAATGAAAACTCAGTTAGGATAAACACATTTACCGTGAATCTGCTTGATGTGAGATTTCTCTCCGTTCTTGGCCACTGTTTCAGTGGAGACACTGTCTACTTGGGCATACAGTGTATCTTGATGATTCCCAATTTGTGCACCAATGGATGATGAGATTCAAACCTTAAATATTGAGCCAAATGTGTTGGCTTCATACCCAGCTATCACTGCGTCTTAAGACGTCTTAAGATTTCATGAAAGGCTTAGATAAGACGTCTTGAGACGTCTTGTTATACTAAGACATCTCAAGATGTCTTAAGACGGACTGAATAAAGACATCTCTGTGTCTTGAGACATGAAGGTTAGTGTCTTAAGACATGGAAGTAATAATTTTATGTGTCTTGAAGACAAGGCATGTCTTATGTCTTCAAGACATGATATTTCTTGAGACACAGAGATCTTATGTCTTTAGGTGGTTCAGTTTAGAGCAAATAGTGCTGCTCAAGAAGATTTTTATTTATTTATTTTTTCATATTGTATGCCAATTGCTAGGTCAGGCCGTGATCGTGTCCAGGGTTAAGCAGACAAGAAAATGAATGAATGAATGAATGAATGAATGAATAATCATTTAAGTAGTCTAATACTACCTTATACTAAGTCTACATTCTTGGAATATTTCAGAAATATTACTTCATGTAAATATCATCATCAATTTTAACACAGAACAAAAAAAGTTATAACATGAATTTGGTTTTAAAATAGTTGTATTCATTAAAACAAGTAACAATAAAAAGAATTAGATTTTACATGCTAGTAGCAGCTGTGTTTTGAAAATTAAATTCACAAAATAAATTATATTAAGTAAATACACTCACTGACAAAACAAAAAATCACTAAGAGGGAGTTGCTGGAATTGATTTGAAATTTTATATGCATACCCAGCTATCACAGCATCTTAAAATGTCTTAAGACATCTTGACAGGCTTAGATAAGATGTCTTGACACATTTTGTAAGACGTCTCAAGACATCTTAGGACTGAATGAATGAAGACATCTCTCTGTCTTGAGACATGAAAGTAAATGTCTTAAAACATGGAAGTAATAATTTTGTATGTCTTGAAAACAATTAGTTTTGAGACACAGGGAACTTATGTCTTAAGTTTGGTTCAGTTTAGAGCCAATAGTGCTCCTCATGGTGATTGGTTTTTCTTTTTTTTTTTCCATATTAATACTGTGTTGTATTTCTTGTAATATATTTTTAAATAGTTAATAATTTAGGGTAGGCTAATAATTTCTACATTCTAAACCTTTCAGAAGTAGTAGTTTATGTAAATATTATCATCAATTTTAACACATAACAAAAAGATTATAACATGAATTTGGGTTAAAAATCAGGAAAACAAGTAACAATAACAAATTAGTGTTTATATATCAGTAACATCAGTCTTTTGAGAATTACAAAGACTGAACTTGTGTCAGACAGAAGGTTGTTTGTTAAATTCACAATGTTACATTAAATATCTAAATACTAAATCTAAGTGCACTGTTCCTTATCTCAGTCAGGTCAGCAATACATTTTGAGGTGAGTTGATGTTTAAGTTTATTAAGTCAATTGAGAACGTAACGATATTCTCCGAAACACTGATTTTTTTTTTTTCTAAATGTTAAAGTTCATGGTAAGTACATTTTACTTAGTATTGCCAAGTTATTATGACAGGAATATTTAAAGTACTAGTGCACATTGTTATGAGGATTTTTTCAAGTAAAACCTACAAGTTAATTTTTCATTGTATTTAAAACACTTTTCAAGTTAGCTATGAAGACTGTACAGTAGATGTAAAACACTGTAAAGCCACCGGCATAAAAAATGTCAGTAAGGTATCTGAGAAATGAAATAAGATGACAAAAAAATTATTTTAAAAAGATATTTAAATACACAACATTACCATAAAATTTAAGTAAAAATGAAAATGGGTCACTAGATAGAAGCGATGTATTTACCTGCACATTATCAATGTATCATGCATATTAATATTAAGGATTAATATTAAAAATATTTCTAAAATAAAAGTAGATTTGTATAAAAATAAATATTCTGCATCCTACATCTTAAGACATCTTGATATCTATAGACACGCATCTTAAGACGTCTTGAGACGACTTGACTATAAGAACGTCTATAAGACATGCCTCAAGATGTCTTAAGATGTCTTGAGACAAATTATGAAGACGTCTTAAGACGTCTTGAGACAAATTATGAAGACATCTTAAGATGTGGTGAGACGCGTTAAGACATCTTGAGGCATGTCTTTAAGACATATCTATAGACAGGCATCTTAAGACGTCTTGAGACGTTCTTATAGTCAAGTCGTCTCAAGACGTCTTAAGATGCGCGTCTATAGATATCAAGATGTCTCAAGATGTAGCATGCATATTATTTATTTTTATACAAGTCTTCATAATTTGTCTCAAGACATCTTAAGACGTCTTCATAATTTGTCTCAAGACGTCTTAAGACGTCTTCATAATGTGTCTCAAGATGTCTTAAGACATGGAGATGGCTGGGTATGTTACGGTACACATCAACTTTCAATTGTCCCCCATCGCCAATTACAACTTTGCAATCTAAGAAGGCTAACCTGTCATTCTTCAAATCTGCCCTAGTCTACTTGATTTGTTTGTTCACGGAGTTGATGTGGTCAGTGAAATAATAATACTAACAATAAAGGCACGTAAAGGCATGTCCTGTTTATGTATCTTCAACAAACCGTACAGACTAGGTGTAGCTTCCCCTGGGTATAATTTATGGTATGGAGACAGGTCAATAGCATTGTTCTGTTCTAAAAGCTATTACAGTCTATCACCTCTTCTTTGTAACCACTACCAGAGTTTGATTCAGGGGCTCATAAATGTTTTTGTATCTAAGAAGAGTTATAACGTTCTCATGATAGTCTGTCTGGTTTAATAAACCAGTACACCTGCCTTTGTCTGCTGGAAGGTTGATGTAATTATCCTTACTAAGAGTGTTTTCCACTCCTCTCTGTTGACAATTGACAGCGGTGGCTTCACATTGCGAAGGCAGGGTGAAACTTTCATTCACTGTTGTCCTGCTTCCATAGTCGCGATGTTGTTGCGGAATGCTGATTCTGTAGCTGTAATCAGTTCCACTAGTGGAACTTGCCTCAGTGTCACAGCAAAATTCAGTCCCCTTGCCAAGATGTCATTCTCTGCTTGAGTGAGTGTGTCAGTTCTTCACCAAATTGTCCACATCCACAGGATGTGTCTGCGTCTCTCTTCCACCCTTTGAAGGTGCTGACTGTCTGGAGGTGTCTCTGGTGGGCAGCAAGTAGGTCGAAGTACTTCTGTTGCCTTGTTTTAGACTTTCCATGTTGTGCTAAATGAGCCTTTTCCGTGAATTTGATCACTTGCTGGAAGGTGGTCTCATCTAGACATAATGTAAGTCTCTGTTGGATCTGTTCCTGTCTGACATAAAGTTGGTTTGCCTCACTCATTCATTCAGCAGTTGGATCTGTGCTTTCTGAAGGATCTTGTTAGCCCAGTGGCCTTATATGACCAAACATTTCATTTGCAGACTCTTAGGTGTGATCCCACTCTGCAACTGAGGTTGTTCCTGTAGTTAGCCATCTTATGTGCTGTTTGTTCGCACTGAAGTACGAGTTTATAAGGCAGTCTTCACATACTTTTTTCATTCACAGATGCATCCATTCACAGGTAATCTTCCTCAATAAATAAATAGCCAAGTGTGATATTTTGTCTCATTTGATTGAAAGGCTTCATGATGGTTTAATTCATAATTAAGCAGAAAATTGTAAAGGGTTCACAAATTTTCATGCACTATTGAATGACACTGGGAAAAATTATGTCCTCACTATGGTCAACTATGAGGAACAGATCTGAGGTGAGAGTACAATCCAAATCACATATACTACCCCAGATCACATATCTCCCCAAAAGTTGGGACAGTATGGAAAAACCACAGTGTTTCGTACATTAACTTTGACTTTTATTTCTTTTTTATAAAATATGGACACTGTAGGCTCCAGACCAAACACAAAAAGTACCATCCAAACTGTTATCAGCAGCAAGTCCAAAAGCCATGCTGTGTCATGGTATGGGGCTGTGTCAGTATCATTTACACTTCTGTGATAGCAGAATTAATGCGGAAAAATACATTGAGATTTTAGAGCAACATATGCTGCCTTCAAGACGTTTTCTTTTCCGGGGACGTCCATGCATTTTTCAACAATTCAAACCCACATGGTGCACACATTTTACAAAGTCATGGTTGCGGAAAAAGAGATTACGGGTACTGGACTGGCCTGTCTGCAATCCTGATCTGTCCCCAATACAGAATGTGTGGAGAATTTTGAAAAAACAAAATGCGACAAGACATATTTATATGAAGAATGGGACAAAATAACACCTGAAACACTAAATCGCTTGGTATCCTCTGTGCCAACATGTCCTTTAAGTGTGGTGAAAAGGAATGGCAACATTACAAAGTGGTAAACACTTTACTGTCCCAACTTTTTTTGGAATATGTTGCAGGCCTAAAATGCAGGAATGGATGTTTATTAACAAATGAAATGAAGTTGGCCAGACAAAACACGAAATGTCTCAGGTTCATAATCACTGCTCTCACATGTAACGCTTTATATTATAATGCAGCTCCTTAATAATTGAATATACAGTATATTCAAATCCTCAAATATCTAATCCATGTGATCCAAAAAGTCAGAGCACTTCCCCACCAGTAAAGTGACATTCCACATTCCCAAAGCCAATTTCCACTGTTAAGATCTAGCATGTCCAGAACCATCCATTCCATGCCATATGACCATGTCCAGGCTTAACTTTAGGTAACCCTAAATCAGGCATGGTGTACAAATTAATATTTGTATATAAATTATATGTTATAAATTACAAATCAGAAAAAGTTGGGACTGTATGGAAAATGCATATTTAAAAAACTTATGAGAAACATTAAAGCATAAGCATATTTTCATTTTATATTTTTGCAATTTATTGCTCCAACTATTTGCAACTTGCAATTTGTTAAATTCCATCCCCAATCAAAATATTACTTTGTTATCATTATAAACCAGGGGAAAAATCCGGCAGTAGAAAATGTGAAAACTGCACTCTTTCACAGTTCTGTAAATAAGCTAGACTGAATGGTGTGTTGGTGGCTCGATGGGAAGCACGGTTGCCTCACAGCAAGAAGGTCCTGGGTTCGATCCTAGGTGGAGAGGTCTGGGTCCTTCCTGTGTGGAGTCTGCATGTCCTCTCCAAGTCTGCTTGGGTTTACTCCAGGTACTCCAGTTTCCACCCACAGTCCAAACCCACGCTTTAGGTTATTTGAGTACGCTGAAGTGACAGGGAGAAGTCTATTGTATGAGTTTTTATGATGGATTGACTCCCTCTGTAGGGTTGTTCCTGTCTTCTGCCTTATGCTGCTGGCTAGGCACTGGCTCTCCCGTGACTATGTCAAGGATTATCCGGACCAACAAGGTACTAGAGCCTCCTTTCCCAGTAAGCTTATCCTTTCACTCTAATATTGTAATCACTTACATATATCATCATTATATTCATACATACAGTATTAAGTTCAATTCAATTCCAACAACTTCTTCTTAGTCTTGGATGAGCACTCATTCAGACATTTCATTCTGTAAAACAAACTCAGATCAAAAACATGATACAATAATAAGGTCATTGATACAATAATAAGGTCATTAGGTAAAAATGATGTTAAAATGTTGTACACACACACACACACACACATTATACACATTATACACACACACACACATTATAAGTAACACATACAGTGAACTGTGAAAAATTGTGCAATAGCATTCATTTCTATTCAATGTGCAATATGTATATATATTGCACATTGAATAGAAATGAATGCTATTGCACAATTTTCACAGTTCACAGTATGTATTATTTGTAATGTATTATAATGTATTACTTAATGATTTAGAGGGACACAAGTCTCCTTCATGTCGATACCAGTGAAATGGACACTACAGACCTTTGTGTGTTTGGTAATTTGAATGTAATCCCTCTTGATGTTGACAAGAAATTTCTTTCTGATCTCCTCGTCCAGCGGAAACGAATGAAAACTCACAAGAGTTATACCTTGCTGACACCGAACACAACGCCCCTCGTTCTTGTTTTTGAAATCGCAAAACGTTATTCCTCATTACGCGAATGTAAATCTCTGTATTCCCAGCACTTCAGAACTTTCTTTACAGTCGCCTAAGCTGACCGGAAGCTGGAATTCCAGCTATATATTCACAATAATGCACCCCCTCGAGTGCCTTATTGCTTTTATAAAATGGTTATAAAAACACTGCAGTAAAAAACTAGGTTTAATACATAGATATGTTTATTTTAAACAAAATTCTCAATAAACTGGTCTTCCGCGATGTAATCTAGTCCGGTCGTCCACCATCTTAATTTAAACATTGGTTGCTAAGCAACATAACAGGCATCGTTATGCTTATGCTACTCATCAATTAAACATACAAAACTAATCATCATGAACTGGTTTATTGTTTATATTAAGCTGTATATTTCCATTAATAGTACATGAGTTAAAATAATGTTCAACCATGTTTGCCCTTTTTTTCTCTGGTGTTCTGGAACAGCTTGGTTGGGAGCGCTTTCATTTTGGTACTTCGGCATTAGCAATAATGTTGCTCCAGCATCTTCATTTGCTTAAATTCGGATGCCAGTATGACTGCAACGATGATTCACTTCGGTGGCCAGTTACAGACATTATTTCCCTTGCGTCCAAGCCAGCATCAGAAAGCTTTTGAACCGTAGTACTCCGTAGACAGTGGTTGGTGTAAATAGTTTTAATTCCAGCTGCTCTGCAAATTCTGGGCAGCATGGAGGCAAGGAAATTCACACCCGAAGGCTCTCTGGTGTACCTAAAAAAAAGTGTGTATAATGTGGTGCATATTGACCGTCGTTATTAGCACCAAACCCCACTTGTAATAAAAAAAGGGTTACTTACCATATGTCGTTTGTAACGACTGTTTTCTTTGGATGGAGATAAAACACTGGTGGATTCGAGGGAAGATGCGAAAGATATTTTCCAACGAGGCAACAGCGGTGGGTCAGCGTGTTTCCCGGCTGCTCGTACATAAATCCTTGTCGGCTCTCTCTTGTTCGTTCATTCAGGTGTTTGTGGTTTTTGGTAACCTCATTAAATGACAGAGTCGTACACTTCAAACCGTTCTTGTCTTTACGAATGACAAATGACTCCGGCTTTAGTTGCCGATTCCCTTCTTTGCCTCTCCGTCCAAGATGTAAATCAAACCACACTTTGCTGCCAATCCCACTGGTGTGTATGGACATTTTGCTTTGGAGTGTTTGATTTGAATAAAATCTTCATCTCTTACAGCCTGGTAGTGTGTTGACTGGCCCTCTCGCCGAAGTTTTTTCACTACTCCAAGGAAAACGCTGTTACTTGTGGTAAAGTCTGGATCTTTTATGATACACCATGATAAACTAAGCGGTGGGTCATTAATATTCCTGTTCAGTCCTGAACGTAAGCAAACATAGCTGCTGAAACCATATGATTCGCCTCTGCCGTTCTTCACTGTGGCATAAAACTGACGAAGAATGAGATTCAGTTATGTTTTGGTTACCTTTTTAAAGTCAATAGACACATTTTTCTCTTAACGTTCGGCAGGTCTAAAGTTGAGAAATGCGTTTATGTGCATCTTATGCTGTCTGTTTACTAGATAAAATAAACTCTACATGAATGTTTCATTGAGATTATTCTACATACTTAAAGGTCAAATAATAAAATAATGACAATCTTTAATAATGAAGTCTTTAATTTAAATAGCAGCACCTTTCACACAGCAGCAGTTCAAAGTAAGGACATAAAATGGCGCCCATACAATAAATAAAAGAATAAAAGACAAAACCAAATTAAGGGCTTTTCAGAAACATAATTTAAAGAATCCAACAAGGGGTAATAACATTATCTTATAAGGTACTTGAAATTAAAAATAAAGTCAATGGGAATACTTGTTCATCAAATTAGATAGTTAAAAAAACAGTTTTTAAACCACAGGTAGCCAAATATGATTGAAGTATGGTGTTATTTGATGCCTCTTCAGGCCTTCGTGAAATATGAGCAGTCCTTCCTGTTACATGAGGAAGAACGGAAAATATATGCGCTAATATATGAGTCATCAGTCCAAAAACTATCAGTTATGGCAGCTACAAACAGAATGTGTTACACCATTGCATCTACACCAAAAAAGAGAAAGATATTGCCATGTAGGTCACCAATTCTGACAACCTTCATCACAATATGTGACTCCACTATCTCTCAGCAGTAAAGAGTACAGGTTCAACCAAATCTTTTCAGGTGACTTATCATCACTTCTTCTTCCCAGTAGAAACTCTACTTCCTGACTGGAATGAACTTAACTGTTGTGCCATGCGGGTCACCAATTCTGACGACCTCCATCAGAATATGTGACTCCACTGTCTCTCAGCATTAAACAGTTCAGGTTCAACCAAATCTTTTCTGCATTAATCACTAGAATGTATAGGGGTTTGTTTTGGGGGTCATCAAATCCAGTGCATCTCAACTAAAAGTTGTGAGACATTAATTTAAAATCTACTTCTAAATTCACTTGCTGTAAATCAAAGTCTCCAGCCCAAAAGATGATGACCAAAACGGAATATTAAACAAGAATATACTGGTCCTTCTCAAAAAATTAGCATATTGTGATAAAGTTAATTCTTTTCCGTAATGTAATGATAAAAATTAAACTTTCATATATTTTAGATTCATTGCACACCAACTGAAATATTTCAGTTTATTGTTTTAATACTGATGATTTTGGCATACAGCTCATGAAAACCCAAAATTCCTATCGCACAAAATTAGCATATCATGAAAAGGTTCTCTAAACGAGCTATTAACCTAATCATCTGAATCAACGAATTAACTCTAAACACCTGCAAAAGATTCGAGGCTTTTGAAAACTCCCAGCCTGGTTCATTACTCAAAACCGCAATCATGGGTAAGACTGCCGACCTGACTGCTGTCCAGAAGGCCATCATTGACACCCTCAAGCAAGAGGAAAGACACAGAAAGAAATTTCTGAACGAATAGGCTGTTCCAGAGTGCTGTATCAAGGCACCTCAGTGGGAAGTCTGTGGGACGGAAAAAGTGTGGCAGAAAACGCTGCACAACGAGAAGAGGTGACCAGACCCTGAGGAGGATTGTGGAGAAGGGCCGATCCAGAGCCACCATGCACAGGCGTGTGGCAGGAAATGGGCTACAGGTGTCGCATTCCCCAGGTCAAGCCACTTTTGAACCAGAAACGGCGGCAGAAGCGCCTGACCCTGGGCTACAGAGAAGCAGCACTGGACTGTTGCTCAGTGGTCCAAAGCACTTTTTTCGGATGAAAGCAAATTTTGCCATGTCATTTTTCGGAAATCAAGGGTGCCAGAGTCTGGAGGAAGATTGGGGAGAAGGAAATGCCAAATGTCTGAAGTCCAGTGTCAAGTACCCACAGTCAGTGATGATCTGGGGGTGCCATGTCAGCTGCTGGTGTTGGTCCACTGTGTTTTTATCAAGGGCAGGGGTCAATGCATCTAGCTATCAGGAGATTTTTGGAGCACTTCATGCTTCCATCTGCTGAAGAGCTTTATGGAGATGAAGAGTTTAATTTTTCAGCACGACCTGGCACCTGCTCACAGTACCAAAACCACTGGGAAATGGTTTACTGGTATTACTGTGCTCAGTTGGGCCTGCCAACTCTCCTGACCTGAACCTGATAGAGAATCTGTGGGATATTGTGAAGAGAAAGTTGAGAGACGCAAGACCCAACACTCTGGATGAGTTTAAGGCCGCTATCGAAGCATCCTGGGCCTCCATAACAACCTCAGCAATGCCACAGGCTGATTGCCTCCATGCCACGCCGCATTGAAGCAGTAATTTCTGCAAAAGGATTCCCGACCAAGTATTGAGTGCATAAATGAACATGATAATCTGAAGGTGACTTTTTTTTGTATTACAAACACTTTTCTTTTATTGGTCGGATGAAATATGCTAATTTTGTGAGAAATTTTGGGTTTTCATGCGCTGTATGCCAAAATCATAAGTATGTAAAATAATGTGTGCAATGAATCTAAAATATATGAAAGTTTAATTTTTATCATTACATTACGGAAAAGAATTAACTTTATCACAATATGCTAATTTTTTGAGAAGGACCAGTACAATGGGGCAAAAAAGTAATTTAGTCAGCCACTGATTGTGCAAGTTTCTCCTACTTAGAAAGATGAGAGAGGTCTGTTAATTTTCATCAAAGGTACACTTTCAACTATGAAAGACAAAATGAGAAAAAAATCCAAGAAATCACATTGTAGGATTTTTAAATAATTCAAACTGTAAATCATGGTGGAAAATAAGTATTTGGTCACCCACAAACAAGTCAAGATTTTCTGGCTCTCCACAGACCTGTAACTTCTTTTTCATGAAGCTCTTCTGTCCCCCACTTGTTACCTGTATTAATGGCACCTGTTTGACCTCGTTATCTGTATAAAAAGACACCTTTCCACAGCCTCAAACAGTCAGACCTCAAACCTCAACCATGGCCAAGACCAAAGAGCTGTCGAAGGACACCAGCAGGAAAATTGTAGACCTGCACCAGGCGGGGAAGAGTGAATCTACAATAGGCAAGCAGTTGGTGTGAATAAATCAACTGTGGGAGCAATTGCAAGACATACAAGAGACTTAAGCCAGTACATGTCCAGGCCCATCTGAGGTTGCCAGAGAGCATATGGATGATCCAGAAGAGGACTGGGACAAAAATCATGTGGTGTCAGATGAAACCAAAATAGAACTTTTTTGTTAAAAACTCAACTCGCCGTGTTTGGAGGAAGAAGAATTTCTGCGCTATAACCTACTGGGAAGCATGGGGGTGGAAACCTCATGCTTTGGGGCTGTGTTTTTCTGCAAGGGGGACAGGGCGACTGATCCATGTTAAGGGAAGAATGAACGGGGCCATGTATCGTGAGATTTAAGCCAAAACCTCCTTCCATCAGTGAGAGCATTGAAGATAGAACATGGCTGGGTCTTCCAGCATGACAATGATCCCAAACACACCGCTCGGGCAACAAACGAGTGGCTCTGTAAAAAGCATTTTCTAGTTCCTGGAGTGGCTTAGCCAGTCTCCAGACCTCAACCCCATAGAAAATTTGTGGAGGGAGTTCAACCAAAACCCAAAACATCACTGCTCTAGAGGGGATCTGCATGGAGGAATCGGCCAAAATACCAGCTACAGTGTGTGCCAACCTGGTGAAGACTTACATGAAATGTTTGACCTCTGTTATTGCCAACAAAGGTTATGTTACAAAGTATTGAGTTGAACTTTTGTTATTGACCAAATACTTACTTACTCACCATAATTTATAATTAAATTCTTTAAAAGTCCTACAATGTGATTTCTTGGATTTTTTTCCTCATTTTGTCTCTCATAGTTGATGTGTACCTTTGATGAAAATTACAGTCCTCTCTCATCTTTGTAAGTAGAACTTGCACAATCAGTGGCTGACTAAATACTTTTTTGCCCCACTGTATATTCTTGTTTAATATTCCATTTTGGTCATCATCTTTTGGGCTGGAGACTTTGATTTACGGCAAGTGAATTTAGAAAATTTTTTTTTATTAATGTCTCACAACTTTTAGTTGAGATGCATTGGATTTGATGACCCCCAAAACAAGGCCATACATTCTAGTAATTAATGCAGAAAAGATTAGGTTCCACCTGTACTGTTTAATGCTGAGAGACAGCGGAGTCACATATTCTGATGGAGGTCATCAGAATCAGTGACCCACATAGCACACCAGTTAAGATCATTCCAGTCATGAAGTAGAGTTTCTACTGGGAAGAAGAAGTGATGATAAGTCACCTAAAAAAAATTGGTTGAACCTGTACTCTTTACTGCTAAGAGACAGTGGAGTCACATATTTTGATGGAGGTTGTCAGAATCGGTGACCTACATGGCAATATCTTTCTCTTTTTTGGTGTAGATGCAATGGTGTAACACATTCTGTTTGTAGCTGTCATAACTGATTTTGGATGGATGACTCATATATTAGCGCATATATTTTCCGTTCTTCCTCATGTAACAGGAAACATCAAATAACACCATACTTCAATCATATTTGGCTACCTGCGGTTTAAAAACAGTTTTTTTAACCATCTAATTTGATAAACAAGTATTCCCATTGACTTTATTTTTAATTTCAAGTACCTTATAAGATAATGTTATTACCCCTTGTTGGGTTCTTTAAATTATGTTTCTGAAAAGCCCTTAATTTGGTTTTGCCTTTTATTTTTTTATTTATTGTATGGGTGCCATTTTATGTCCTTATGTTGAACTGCTGCTGTGTGAAAGGTGCTGCTATTTAAATTAAAGACTTCATTATTAAAGATTGTCGTTATTTTATTATTTGACCTTTAAGTATGTAGAATAATCTCAATGAAACATTCATGTAGAGATTATTTTATGTAGTAAACAGACAGCATAAGATGCACATAAACGCATTTCTCATCCTTAGACCTGCTGAATGTTTCAAAACGAGAAAACAAAGCGCGTCGCGTTACAACTAAAGCGCTTCGGCCTAGCCTACGTACTCAGCGCAACAAGAACCTAAATGGAGATAATGTGACCTCTGTGGCCACAAAATAAGGTGGTCACAGAATACGGTGTAACACCAGCATGTGTTTGTAGTAATTAGCCTTTAGCTAATTACCAGTATTGTGTTTTGGCCTCATCTTTTGCATTAGTGTGTGTTTTTATAACTTTTTACAGCCTTTTCCCACCTTCTTTTTCTCTGAGACTTAGATTTTTGTGACGTTTTGTATTAACTTTCCATCGACGCTTTAATCAAGAATTGCATTGGACCATTAGCTGCAGCTTACCATTGACTGAACCATATCTTCATTCGGCACCCCACAACACCATTCGAAGCTAAGTAAATTTTATTTATTATTTAATTAATTGTATTATGGCTTTTGCTGTGCTTGTTCCCTGTGCCGAGTGTGGCATGTTCAGCTATTCTTCCTCCGTCATTAGTTTGAATTTTATTTGAGATAGGTGTAGTCGTTCATGTAGGGGCTAATGATATACGCCTTCGCCAGTTAAAGGTTACTAAGGCTAATTTTGTAGAGGTGGTTAGAGTGGCGAAGGCGATGTCCGATGCAGTAGTGTGCTCTCGCCCCATCCCAATGCGGCGAGGTGACCAAGCCTACAGCAGGTTATGGTCGCTGAACTGCTGGACAATTGGACAACCTTTCAGGGTAAGCCTGGCCTTTTAGGAAGGGTGCTGCTCTCATCTCCTGCAACATTGCCCATAGTCTTATGGCCGGATTGGTTATGGACTGACTATTCAGAGCAGGGGTCAGGCAGCAGACAGTCAGGCTTAACCAATAGTCTGCTGGTAGCCATGCACCGCCACCCAGAACCCACATTATTGAAACTGTGTCTGTTACCAGCATCTGTCCTAAACGTAAACACACTCAAAAAGTCTGTTTTAATAATCTCATTAGTATAAACACATATAGCTCACATAGAAATAACAACTTTAGACTAAAGCTAGGATTACTTAACATTAGATCACTTACAAACAAAGCAGTGATTATAAATGAAATGATCACTGATAAATGCTTACACGCTCTCTGTCTTACTGAGACTTGGATCAGACCTGATGAATATTTAGCCTTAAATGAAGACTCACCTCCTGGACACAGTCAAGCTCATCGCCCTCGTCCTAATAGTCGGGGGGAGGCGTAGGCACCATTTTTGACAAAGAGCTAGGTATTCCCACTAAATCTCATTACAAGACTAATTCGTTTGAAATACTGATTCTTAATGTGACTGATTTATCTTTATGGAAGTCAAAACCACACTCTTTTCAGCTTATAACTATTTTCTGCCCTCCAGGTCCTTAGTCAGAATTTCTTCAGGAATTTGCTAACTTTCTTTCCTGATTGGTACTTTCAACAGATAAGGTTTTAATTGTAGGTGCTTTTAATATTCACTTTGACAATGAGCAGGATCCACTTAAAACTGCTTTCGAGTCCATCTTAGAATCAATGAGTATCACTCAGAATGTGATGAAACCAACCCACTGCTGTAATCATACTTTAGATCTAATATTAACAGTTGGTATTAATATAGTAAACCTTGATGTTTTCCCACAAAATGATATGTTTTCAGATCACTATCTTTTAGTATTTGAGCTATCTCTAATAAATAAAATCCTTCTTCCTTGTTGTCACACCGAGCGCACTATTACATCTGCTACTCCAGCTGTGTACCAGACCTACCAGACTTGACCAGACTTGAAATTGAATACACATATGAAGCCCGATCATCTTGAGTGTGTAAATGACAAATTAGAATGTGTGTTTTCGCTCAACTTTGTATATGATTGCCCCTGCTAGGGTCAAATGCATTAGGGAAAAAAGGCTAGCAACATGGTACAATGACCACACCCGTACCTTAAAGCAACACGGTGCCTAGAGCGCAAGTGGCGACATAGTAAATTGGAGGTATTTAAGATTGCTTGGAGGGACAGTATGGCAGACTATAAGCATACTAAAGCTAAAGCTGCATATTTCTCCTTAATCATAGAGGAAAAAAAGAACAATCCAAGATTTCTCTTTAATACAGTCTCCAAATTAACAGAAAACCCTACAGAAAGTGATTCTCAGTTTCTGTGTAATTTTAACAGTAATGATTTCATGACTTTCTTTAATGATAAGATAGAAAACATTAGGCATAAAACTTGATGCTCATCACATCACCAAACTATTCAGCAACCTTCCAGATGCAGCACTAGTGAAGACATCTGTTTAATTAGCTGTAAATCAAGTCTAGAATCTTTTACCCCAGTTACTAATACTGTCTGCACTGATTAGCTCATCTAAGTCATCGTGTTTATTACTCAAAGAAGTGATACTATAGTATTATAGAGCCACTTTTAGTTATTTTAAATTCATCCCTTACCATTGGTTATGTGCCCAAATCCTTTAAGTGTGCCATTATCAAACCACTGATTAAAAAAAGCCAATCTCGACCCTTGTGTGGTATCTAATTATAGACCAATTTCAAATTTACCATTTCTCTCCAAAATCTTAGATAAAGCCATCTATCAGCATCTCTGCAGTTACCTCCAAAGGAATGGTATTTATGAAACACTTCAGTCCGGCTTCAGGTCCCATCATAGTACTGAAACAGCATTAATTAAGGTACTAAATGATTTATTAATGTCCTCAGATAATGGATGTGTTTATTCTCTTGTTCTGTTAGATTTAAGTGCAGCATTTGACAGTATAGATCACAATGTTTTACTAAACAGACTAGAAAATACTGTAGGTGTTAAGAGATTGGCACTTTCTTTGTTTAAATCCTACTTAACCGACCGGTACCAGTTTGTTCATGTAAATAATCTTCGCTCTAATCTCTCAGAAGTGAAGTATGACGTGCCTCAGGGGTCAGTGCTTGGCCCGCTTTTATTCTCTCTGTACATGCTGCCACTAAGCTCAGTTATTCATAAACATGGCATTAGTTTCCACTGCTATGCAGATGATACACAGCTGTACATATCAGCCAAACCAATTGATGGCCTTACAATCAATAAAATTGAGGACTGTGTAAAGGAAATAAAAGATTGGATGTCATTTATTAATCTCTTACTTAACTCAGATAAAACTGAGGTTCTATTAGTGGGACCCAAGGCTGTGAGAGACAGGTTGGCTACATCTATCCTAAATCTAGATGGCTGTCCAGTAATGCCCAGTCCATCTGTAAAAAAACTTAGGGATCACATTTGATTCAGATCTCTCCTTTGATGCGCACATTAGCAGCATCACTCCAATTGCTTTCTTTCAATTATGTAATATTGCTAAACTTAGAAATATCCTCTCTTTTAATGATGCAGAGAAACTTGTTCATGTGTTTATAGCCTCAAGGTTGGATTACTGTAACACCTTACTTACTGGATGCTCTAGTAAATCTATAAATAAACTTCAATTAGTTCAGAATGCAGCCACCCGAGTGCTAACTCAAACTAGAAAATTTGATCATATCACTCCTGTTCTATCATCACTACACTGGTTACCAGTCAAATTCCGCATTGATTACAAAATTCTTCTTATAACTCATAAAGCTCTATATGGGTTGGCCTAATATTATCAGAGTGAACTCTTGGAGTCTTACAATCCAGCTCATCTACTTCATTCGCAGAGTGCAGGACGTCTTTTAGTACCTAGAATTAAAAAAGTCACAGCAGGGGGAAAAGCTTTTTTATACACGGCCCCCCAACTATGGAATAAACTTCCCACTTTAGTTCGAGACTCAGACACTCTCCAAAATTTTTAAGTCTAGGCTAAAGACATACTTATTTACACAGGCTTTTGACTAGATTTGGACCGGGATGCATGGCTTGAGTCACTGGGGCCAGAGTCTGGAGTCATGTCTGGCCTGCCTGCCTTGTCTTTTAGCCAGGAGTGTCGGGTGAGCGGTCTGGCTGAACTGGGCTTCGGTCCTCTTGATGTTGACTTGTACATCCTTTCCTTAGACTAAGGGCAGAGCTGGGGGTTCATAGTCAATAGTCTTATGTTGATCAGAGACGTTGAGCTGCTGTCTTCTGTCTCCCATGGGGTTGCCGATGTCTCATTTGATCCCTCTTGGCTGTGTTACCTTCCGGTTCTCCTCTTTCTAGCTATGCTGCTACAGCTAATGCTGCCGGAGTCTCATGCTACACACGGCATCATTGACTGTTAATAGACACCTGTGCTCTTAATCAATAAACTAATTACATTTTCTGTTTTCCTACTCCGGGCTTCTTAATCAATAACTAATTACATTTTCTGTTTTCTCTCCGGGCTGTGTTCCAGTACCAGTTCCTGCCCCACACATGATGTTCATCCGCTGCAGCTTCACTCAAGCTGTTTCCATCATCAGCTCCAGTGCCACCATACCTGGGCCACACCAGAGGGCAGTAACTCTCTCTCTTAATGCCAATGTGCATAATTTACATATTTATATATATATATATATATATATATATATATATATATATATATATATATATATATATATATAATGTGTGTGTGTGTGTGTGTGTGTATGATCATGCCCCCTGTTTGTACATTCATTGTCCATGTTATCAGCTTCACTTACCAACCTGTTTGATTTCCACTCATAAGTAGGGTGGTAATAACTGCAGATAATTATAAGTCTAAACAGCTGTAAGCTACTTAATTCATTCATCCATTCACTTTCTCATAACTTAATCCTGGACAGGGTCGCAGTAATTGCAAACACTAATTGCATACAATCACAGATTTATAAATAGACGAGAGGATGATGCATTGTCTGCCATAATGGCTTTTTTGGCATTCGTAGTAGAATTAGCCAATGGATGGATAAGGCGAGAATGTCTTTTCAGAGATCAGGAAGATTTTTTTTTTTCCAACAGTGATGACTGGTTAATGAGCCGATTTAGGTTCCCAAGAGCCGTTCTCTTGCAGCTATGTGCTTAGTTGCCCAGATTTGGAGAGACCAACCGTACAAAATTAGGTGATCCCTGTCCAGAGGGAATTAGCTAATAGGTCTGGAATATCCCAGCCATCCTTAAGCTCCATTATGCCAGCCATCTTAGGTGGCATAATAAAACTGACACATCGGTAGATTTCCTTACACGGTGAGTGAACAGGCTAACATCAAAGTGCAACAAATAATAGGAGCAATTGACTGCACTCATATTGCTGTAAGAGTGCCTAGCCAGAATGAAGCTGCTTTCATAAACTGAAAGCAATTTCATTCTATGAAGCTATAAAATTTGTGATGAGACCATGACTTTATCCGTGGTTGCTCGATGGCCTGGTTGAAAACATGACTCCTTTATTTTGGGAAACAGCAGTGTAGAGAAACAACTTTAAAACGGAGCTGTACAGGATGGTTTGCTCATTGGTAAGTCAATTTTTAAATTTATTGGCTTTAAACAGTTGTCTGTGCCTTAATTAAATAGCGGTGTTAAACACTGCATCGCATCTGCAGGGGACAGTGGCTACCCCCTCAAATGTTGGCTCCTTACACCATATCCTAACCCACATAACACAGAGGAGAAAAGCTACAATAACGTGCACGCTTTGTCACGTTCGGTTGTGGAACAGACAATTGGGCTGCTGTTTGGATGCATTAGGTGGGAGATTGCTATACCTCAGAATCAGACACCCTCCAAATTTTTAAGTCTAGGCTAAAGACATTTGCGCAGGCTTTTGACTAGATTTAGACATGCATGCATGGCTTGGGTCACTGGGGGAGTCATGTCTGGCCTGCCTGCCTGCCTTGTCCGTTAGCCAGGAGTGTCGGGTGGGTGGTCTGGCTGAACTGGGCTTCTGTCCTCTTGATCTTGACTCTTGCACCCTTGCCTTAGACTAAGGGCAGAGCTGGGGGTTCATAGTCAAAGAGACTTATGGTGATCAGAGACGTTGGGTTGCTGTCTTCTGCCTCCCGTGGGGTTGCCGATGTCTCATGTGTTCCTTCTTGGCTGTGTTACCTACCAGTTCTCCTCTTTCTAGCTATGCTGCTATAGCTAATGCTGCCGGGGTCTCGTGCTACACATGGTATCAGTGATTGTTAATAGACACTGTTCACTTAATCAATAATCTTTTTGAGTCTTGGTCATCCCAAGGTTTATTCCTCATAACACTTAGGGAGTGTTTCCTTTCCACTGTCGCCCTAGGCTTGCTCAATTTGGGATTGGACATAGATATTAGGAGATAATCTAAACTTGTAAAGTTGCTTTGAGACAATGCTCCATTGTAAAAAGCGCTATATAAATAGATCTGACTTGACTTGACTTATACCTACCAGAAAAGGTCTGCCGCATTGATAGCATGTGCAGTGCTACACCACATGGCACAGCAGAATGGTCTCCTCCCTTTAATCACTGACCGGCAACCCAGTGACCCTGAACCAGACAGACATCCCTACCCACCAGACACTAGTAATCTTCAGGCTGCCAGACTGCATGAGGATGTGATGTGTCGAGTTCAAATAATAGGACCACAATATATATATATATAGATATATACTTTATACATAGATATAAGTTATGTTACTGTTGTTGAAATTTCAGACATGATGCCTTTTAGTTCTTTTAGTTCATTGGTAAGATTTTTGATTGCTGTATACATTACGTTAGAATCTGTAAGAACATGACCTCCGCTGAAGGTGTGTGAGGCACCGTACACACCGCTGGTGGCAATCGGGGCAGAGAAACCACTGGGGCCGGATTCAGAGTCTTCAACTGCTTCCTGACTCTGAGAGCAACAGTGGCTTTCATAATATTATTTAAAATAAATCTTGCTGCCAATTCCTGTTTGTGTGTCTTGCCAAAGCTTTGAATTTATTGCAACTGTGAGCCCATAGTTTATGGATGAAAGCAGATGTGTTGTGTCAAATTTTTTCTTACATAGTTATTGTTTTTGACAAGTAATAAATGCATATATTTATAAAACAGAGATGGAGACAGAGAATAACTTCACCACAGGGAAAATTACAATTACTGGCTTTCAGTTTGAAAAAAGCAATGTCCCGTGTGGAGAGCGTCAGGTACGGATGCTCTGCAATAGAAACCACAGCACAAACAGTGTGGAGTTTGCAACAAATACACCTGTTGCAAATGTAGAAATGAGGAAAACTAGGTTTATAATAATTGCTAGATGCAAAACTACAATTACATATATGTATATATTGTACCCATTTAGTAAAAAAAAAAAGCCTTGATTATTGTGCCAGTCGCAACTGTGAGCGCATAGTTTATGGATGAAAGTGGAGGTGTTTAATTTTTTCTTACATATAATAACATCAAAGCAAAGTTCAGTAAAATAAAAGTTAATTTCTGTGACAATTGTATAAAGAAGAAGATATATAAAGAAGTAGTTGATGTTATATTGTGGTGTTTTCCATCATTTCAAAATGAAACCCCATCTGTACTCTCCATTGTATAAATGGTGAGAAAGAAAAGAATTCTGAATCTCTCAACGTCAAACAGGAATCTATTTCACTCAGACCTGCACTGCCAGGTTAGAATACAAATGCCTGTCTCTAGAATGTGGGCTGAGGGGGTTGAGGGGTGTTCGTGTGGAGACGCATGGGTCAGTAGCGTAATATTAGGACACTAAGTGTGAAAAAATTCAGTGGTTTAGCCATTCTAGTGTTAAATCTGATCTTAAATAAATCTGAAATTTAACAATGATTTTTGTCAAAATGATGTGTGTTTTTCACTGTGCATAATCCTCCTCTGACCCTTTTTGCTTTCCACATCAGGCTGCTTATTGATTGGCGGCTCACAGCCGCCAATCACAGAGCTGTCTCACTGTCATTCATGTCCATGGTGGTGTGGTGAAGCTGAACAGTGTTTGTGGTGGAGAAAACAAAGAAAATGAAGTAAATGAATCCCAATGATATAAATGCATCTAAATTTTTTCAGATTTCAGATTCACACAGTCAGCTATGTATACTTTTGATTAGTACTCAGCATGCTATATGGCAAATGTGATATTTTGTATTATGTAACGTTGGTGGAATAATAATGCAAAATAGACAATCGCCCTGAGAGAAGATATAAAAATATATAACATTACATAACAAGACACTGAAAATGAAAACTTTTGACTTTTGACTATACTGTCACGCCGGCTGTAGAGTTGAGGAGACACACGCAGGAGTGGAACTGAACTCAGACAGTGTTTTATTAACAACGCAACTGATAACAGAGAATAAATGGAATAACACCAAAGCAATACGCGAATGAGATCGAGGGTGAAAGGAGAGAAGCAGTAAGTAGAGCGATAACTGCGGTTAGGATAAAGAGATGAGGGACACGATCGAGTAAGGTGAGAGAGATAGACAAGGCCAGGATGATGAGAGACGAGATTAGGGTAGGATGGTAGTAAGACACGGAGACTAGATTAGGCGAAAGAACGGATGGCATGAAGACATGATAGCACGGGAGCTAGAGACGTGGGACGGAACCACGAGACTCAGCAAACAATCTGTGGAGGTGAATGGTACATAAAGGGAAGATGGAATGTGCTGGAAAATTGGGAGGCAGGTGCAGGTGATAACAGGAGGAGGAGAGAGAAGCGGAGAGAAGGTGAGAGAGTGTGGTGGAAGGTAGGCGTGGTGAGCAGGTGTGCAGGTGAGGTGTGACAGGGCCCCCCCCCACGGAGTCCGAGACGAAGCCAAGACTCCTATGGTGGCCCCCAGAGGTTCTTGGCGATCTGGTGGCTTCCTCTCTGGGTGACGGTCAGGAGGATTCCGGATAATACCGGGCTCCTGATGACCCAGACAGATGGACCCAATGCGGCTGTACGGAGGGAGGCCTAGACGAGGGCCAGGATCAGGGCTAGAGAGAGATGACTTCGGAGGAGGCATGGGGGCTGACGACCTCTGGAAGGCCTCGGGAACTGAGGACTTCTGGAAGGCCTCGGGGACTGACGACTTCTGGAAGGCCTCGGGGACTGACGACTTCTGGAAGGTCTCGGGGACTGACGACCTCTGGAAGGCCTCGGGGACTGGCGACCTCTGGAAGGCCTCGGGGACTGGCGACCTCTGGAAGGCCTCGGGAACTGACGACCTTGGAGCAGGCACGGGGACTGATGACTTCTGGAGGGCCACGGGGACTGACGACTTCTGGTAGAATGGGCTTGGGTAGTGAGGGAACAGATTCAGGCTTAGACAGGCCTTGACGGCACTCAGAATTAGACAGATGTAGAGTGGATTCGGACTGATCTGATTTAGGTCGCTCAGACTGATCTAGAAAGGTTTCAAACATAGGCGACCCTTTGGCGGTCTCAGGGATAGAGAACCTTTGGCTGGTCTCTGACATAGGTAAGCTAGAAGTGGTCTCTGAGCTAGATGACCCTTAGAAGGTCTTCGACAGAGATGAGCTTTGGAGGGTCTCTGAATTAGGCGGACTCGGGAAGGAATCTGACATGAAAGAGCCTGATACTGACTCAGAATGATTGGAGACGGAATCGGCTTTAGGTGACCTTTGAGAGGTCTCGGGGATCGAGGACCTTAGACTGGTCTCTGACCTCAGTAAACATAGAATGAGCTTGGATTTAGATGACCTTGGAGAGGTCTCGAGGATAGAGGACCTTTGGAAGGTCTCTGACAAAGGCAAACTTGACACGAATTTGGATTTAGGCGGCCTTTGGAAGATCATAGACGAACTCTGGGTAACCTCTGACTGAGACAGAGTGAGAGCTGACACGGACTGATGAAAGACCGATTCGGACTTATGTGGAGTCTGAACATACTCGGGCTGACTAAGGATGGCCTTAGATATACTGTAGATGAAACTGACACTGACCTAGCAATATTGGAGACAGGCTGATGACCTTAGAGAGGTCTTGAGGATAGAAGACCTTAGGGAGGTCTCTGACATAGGCGAACTTAGATAGGACATGGATTTAGATGGCCTTAGAGAGGTCTTGAGGATAGAGAACCTTAGGGAGGTCTCTGACAAAGGCAAACTTAGATTGGACACGGATTTAGATGACCTTAGAGAGGTCTCGAGGATAGAGGACCTTTGAGTGGTCCCTGACAAAGGCAGGCTTGACATGGATTCGAATTTGAATTACCTTGGAGAGGTCTCAGAGATAGAGGACCATTGGAAGGCCTCGAACATGGCCGACTCATTAATGGACGGCTTGGACTCAGGTACCGAAGGTGATGGTAAAGGCGCCAGGCAAATGTGCTCCATTTCTGGGCTAGAAAGCTCATGCATGCAGCTAACTGGATTCGGTACCAGGAAAACGTGCTTACATTCCGGGCGATTGTGCTTAAGCACGTGACTGACCGGCTTCTGTGCAGGGTAATCGGGCTCTGGTAGCGCAGAGGCAGTACTGCAAGACAGTAACAACTCCTCGGTGGAGACAACAGACGTGGCGTGCACAGATGCCGGGCTATCAGACCTAGGAGGGCTACGGGGCGCGAACAGCTCAATGACTGAGTTAGGCTGCCTGTCTGCAGGAGTATCAGGCCTCGGAGACCTATGACAGGCCGCGGACAATATCGGGCCCTGTAGTGACCCTGGGACAGGCATACCTAGAACGGAGTCTAGGATGGGTGAACCCTTGGACTGGGACGGGCAGCCCTAGAGCAGACTCTTGGATGGGCAAACCTGGAGCTGAGACAGGCATCCCAAGAGCAGACTCTAGGACGGGCGACCCTTGGACTGGGACAGGCATCCCTAGAGCAGACTCTGGGATGGGCGAACCTGAAACGGACTCTGGGAAAGGCGGATCCTGGACTGGACTGGGTGTCCTTTGAATAGAGACCGTTGAACCGCACTTCATACTGCGCTTGTCCACATTAATAGCTGTGATCCTCCAACAGCCAGCGAACGGGGAATCCAGCAAGTGGCAAACAAGCTGAGGTAACGGCTGTATGCTGGTGATCTGGGCATTCGGTGTGGGATGACCGAACAGTGGTGCTTCGGGGGTGTTGGCAGGTGAACCATAAACTGACCATAGCGCTTCCAAGAGCTGGTCACAGTTCCCAGTTTGCACCTAAGACCATCTCTCGGTAACCCACTGGAGCACTCTGCCTGATAGGCAGAACACCACCATCGATACAACGGCGAATTGCGAGCAAGGTGGATAACGAGTTGCTGGCGAGTAAAGTCCTCATCACGAACCCAGGTGGGTGGTGGGAGGCCGGAAGGAGGGCATGACTCCAGGTCAGAGGCAGGTAATGCGCTCTGGACCTCCTCCGGGGTGGGCACTCTCTGGGCCTCCTCTGGGGCGGGTGCGCTCTGGATCGCCTCTGAAAGGGCCTCACTGGAGCTGACGGCCTCTGGAAGGGCCTGACTGAAGCGGACACCCTCTGGAAAGGCCTCACTGGAGCGGGCGGCCTCTGGAAGTGAGGGACGTGAGATGTGCCACGATCCAGCTATCGCGAGTCCCTGTGTAACTGCTGAGTCCACAGCACCCAGCACAGCCCCTAAGTCCTGAATCAGTCTCTCCAGCCCAGGCTCCTCAGCTATACACACTGCAAACCCCATCACCTCTCTTTTGGAGCACACAGATTCCAAAACCCCCTCCAGTATCTCACTGGCTCACTCTATGGCCAGTTGAGAAGGGGTTAAAAGTGAATGTGGTGGTGCAGGTGTCTCGCTGGGGCTGCAGAGTGTCGAGACTGTCTTGATCCAGGGGATTCTCGAACAGCTGGCAAGAGGGGGATCCAGCACGTGGCTGAGTAGCTGTGATCAGGGCTGGTGGGTAGTGTATGGAGATGCAGGCGTGGTGATAGCGGTCGTGGGCTCTGGCGTCAAGCTAACGGGCGTGGGCTCCGGCGTCAAGCTAGCGGGTGTGGTCCTCCGCTTCCTGCGGCGCCTCTTGGCTGCACAGTAGAGTCCACTGTCCGGATTTTGGAGGGTAACAGCTGGACAAGAAATCTCCATGTCAGAGTCCAGGCTGAGCTGAGTTAAGGGAGGGTGGTACTCCCACTTGAGTTAATCCTCCGCGTACTCATCATCAGATGAGTCAGACCACATGCTATGGAGGATAGGGGACACACTTGCAACGTCCTTAAACTGGTCTGGCTTTCTGTCACGTTTTGGGCAAGGGAGGACACGGGAGGCGGACGTACATGCAAGTGCTCTAGGTTTATTTACAGTGAACATTATAGATAATACAAACAGACTACAAAGACATAAACAAGGGACACATACAACAATAGGCTAATATGCTAACAAACATCTATCACATGGGACAGCTAACATGGCTAACGCTAACACAGACAATGCTACACAAACTAACAAAGCTAAACAACAGACACAGCTAAACCTAGGAGAACTTTAACCAATACAAAGAACACCAAAGAAGAGACAGAGTAAGACACAAATGGACAGGACAAGGCAAAGTAGACAAACCAGCAAAGAGAACCAGGAGACAGGAGCCAAGACAACCACAGTGATGAGATAAAGCCAGACAAGGAAGTGCACAGGAAGCGGGGTATATATAGGAGACAGACCAGCAGGTGGCTACAGCCCCACCTGCTGGGTGGGAAGCAGAAAGCAGGGAGAGCTAAACAAGATGGATGCAAGCTGAAGGCTTGCATCATTGTTACACCTGACGCTACGTGTCATTTTGCACCTGCGCATCAACGCAGGCTTGCTCAGTGCCGTGCACGAGCTGTGCACCTGCCTGGCTCTGCGCCCTCTCCTTTCTCTGGGCTGGCGCGCACGGGGGATTCTCCCCCTGCCTTCCACTCTCTCTCCCATCAGCGTGGTCCCGAGCATCTGTGTCTGTGAGCAGATTCGCTGCTCTTTCCCCTACACACAGAAGCTCAGTTTTTCTTTGTTATTTATTTATTTGTATTTTGTTAATTATTGTTTTAATTTCTTCTTTCCATTTCAGTTCACTTAGACCACCTGGAGTTAACTGCCTTTGGGTCCCAAACACTTACACTTATATCGTAGCGCCGGGAGGCGTGAGGTAACCTGTTCAGGGAAGTAGCTTAGCATAGGGCTAGCTTTTGCGTTTTGCTTTTAAACAGCCTTTGCCCTCTCACCGCCTGACGCTCCATGCCGTTCCGCACCTGCGCGTCGACACAGGCTTGCTCAGCACCGTGCTCCATACCCCCCCGCCTTCCACTCTCTCTCCCATCAGCACGGTCCTGAGCTTCTGTGTGTGTGTGAGCAGATTCGCTGTTATTTCCCCTACACACAGAAGCTCAGTTTTTCTTTGTTATTTATTTATTTGTATTTTGTTAATTATTGTTTTAATCCCATTTCAGTTCACTTATACCACCTGGAGCTAACTGCATTTGGGTCCCAAACTTTTATATTTCATTTTTCACGGTTCGTCCTTTCTTTTAAATATGGTGCACCGGAACACATGCAGTTATGTCTCAGGCAGATATGTAAATGATTACAGATGTGGATTGATTAAGCACTGAATCTTGCGACAAGAGGCTGTAAAAGTGGTTCCCCCGCTACTCTACAAAAAGGCTCTCAGAGTCTACTTTTGGGTAGCGTTCCTCTTGGTGAGAAATCATTGACTGCTAGACATGCCTTTGTGACACACTAAAAGACATTTTGTTCAGTTGACAGACTTTGAGAGGGGGTGTGTCATTTAATTGAGAGAATCAGAATGGATGTTTCGAAGAATTGCTCACCTTCTAGGTCATTCTGACCTAGCTATTAGGAGGTGTTGGGAGCAGTGGTTCCAGTCCTTGTACTTCTTGTACTTGGCGAATAAAGCATTCTGATTCTGATAAGGGCATGCACACACAGCGAACTGGCTCTGAACAGTCCAGACAGACCTCCAGTAGATAGGATCTTTTGATCGACCAACAAGCACAAGCAGCTCCCACAGTTTCATTGTCCACTACCTAGGCACAGGTGTCACCTTCACTGCACTTCCCTGTCTCTTCCAGGTGCTTAGCAGAAGGAACTTTGTTGTCACAGTACCCAGTACATGTCCTTCCATTGACAGTCAGCAACCATGACCTTTGTTTGCTATGGTGTCATGAACAAGAAACCTGGACTGCTATGGACTGGGACTGTATTGTCTTTAGTGATGAATCTAGGTTCTGTTTGGGATTTGATGGTCAGGTTAGACTATAGAGGCCTTGTGGTAAGTGTTTCAATCATGTCTTTGTTTTGGAGTGACACTGCACTTACTGCTGGTGTGATGATTTGAGGAGCAATCGCATACGACAGGCAGACACCCCCAGTAATGATACAAAGGATGCTAACAGTTCAACAATCCTCTGCCTACATGTGTTTCTGTCATGGCAGGACTTCCAATTGGAATTTTCAGCAGGATAATACTCCCCCAAGCACAGCAAAGATTTCCTAGGAATGTCTCCCCCAGATTGCCGCACTTCCTTGGTCTGCCTGGTCACCAGATTTATCACCGATCAGGCATTTATGGGACCAGCTGAGACACCAGCTTTATCAAACTATGAATGTGGAGGATCTCCAAGCCCAGCTGTGGGCAAATGTGTCACAGAGGCATGTCTACCAGGCAATTGTCTATCACCGAAAGTTACACTACCCAAAAGTAGACTCTGAAAGCTTTTTTATAGAGCAGCAGGGAAGCACTTTTATGCCCTCTTGCGGCAAGACCCAGTGTCTAATCAAACCACACCTGTAATCATTTACATATCTTCCTGAGACATAACTGCATGCTGAGATTTGCAGCAATGCAACATTTCTATCTGGGTGCTTTATTTTTTTTTGTTTGTCGATGAGTGTACATTAACTTTATAAATGAATTGTTTCTTTTGTGAGGGTTGTGTTGTCATAAAAATTATATTCATCACTGTTAAAAATGAAATGCTTCTGTTGTAGATAGAAGACTGTAAGATTGTAGATTATCAAATGTTGCTTCACATTTGAATTAGAATTGGCCATCGGAGAGACTCCTCCATATTATTATTTGAGTAGACACACAAGTTGTGCCATTAAAAAAATATTCCATACATTGACACAAATGGAAATTTTGATGTTTTTAACTATTTATATCTCGTATAGTGAAGCAATAACTACAACTACATGTTGGTCATAACAGTTAATCATTTCTGCACATTGAATTGGTGGATTTTTTGCCCCTTCTTCCATACATAACAGCTTTGGGATATTAGAGTGATTATTTTATGATCACTTTGTGTTTTATTTATATAATTTTATGTATGTAATTTGATTGCATATAAATTTAAATTTAATATAAATTTATATAATTGTATTGTAATATTTACAATGCAAGGATGGTAAGGGATTTGCCAAATAAAGATAAAATAGTAAAAACTCTACAATTTATGCAGATAATTCCAATAAAATATTTTGTAAATATATATTTTTTTGTCTATTAAGAATTGTTCACTGAACTTTTTGCCTTCAAATCCATTTAATCACAATAATCTGAAATGATTTTCAGAAAAGAATTGACTGTCTACGGACACGTTTTTAGTTTTTTCACTGGGATACTGGCAAATAAACTTGGATATTGGCAACTAAATTGTTACTTTAATATGCTAATGTATTAGCAAGGTTTATTTCTATGGTTGTGCTGCAGAAAAGGTTTTGTAAGCTAACTTCAATAAATAAATATATAATATAAACTTAATATCTTCACAGCTTTGGTTTATTTCATGACACATCAGCACACAGCTATATTAAGAAACTATAGTTTCTTCCCTGAGGAGATACAGTGGTGCTTGAAAGTTTGTGAACCCTTTAGAATTTTCTATATTTCTGCATAAATATGCCTAAAACATCATCAGATTTTCACAAAAGTCATAAAGTAGATAAAGAGAACCCAGTTAGACAAATGAGACAAAAATATTATACTTGGATCATTTTCCTGAATAGATAAATGACCAATATTACATATTAGTGAGTGGCAAAAGTATGTGAATCTTTGCTTTCAGTATCTGGTGTGACCCCCCTGTGCAGCAATAACTGCAACTAAATGTTTCCTGTAAGTGTTGATCAGTCCTGCACACCGGCTTGGAGGACTTTTAGCCCATTTCTCTGTAGAGAACAGCTTCAACTTTGGGATGTTAGTGGGTTTAATCACATTAACTGCTCGCTTCAGGTCCTTCCACAACAGGACTTTGACTTGGCCATTTCAAAACATTAACTTTATTCTTCTTTAACCAATTTTGGTAGAATGACTTGTGTGCTTAGGGTCGTTGTCTTGTTGCATTACCCACATTCTCTTGATATTCAGTTCATGGGCAGATGTCCTGATATAATTTAGAATTCGTTGTTCCATCAATGATGGCAAGCAGTCCTGGCCCAGTTGCAACAAAACAGGGCCAAACCATGATACTACCACCACCATGTTTCACAGATGGGATAAGGTTCTTATGCTGGAATGCAGTGTTTTCCTTTCTCCAAACATAAAGCTTTTCTTTTAAACCAAAAAGTTCTATTTTGGTCTCATCCATCCACAAAACATTCTTCCAATAGCCTTCTGGCTTGTGCATTTGATCTTTAGCAAACTGCAGATAAGCATCAATGTTCTTTTTGGAGGGCAGTGTCTTTTTCCTTGAAACCCTTCTTGAAACCGTTTGTAAACTTTTCCAACCTGATGAGCATCAACAACTCTTTTTTTGAGATCCACAGACATCTCCTTTTTTCCTGCCATGATACACTTCCTCAAACATGTGTTGTGAAGAGCAGACTTTGATAGATCCCTGTTCTTTGAATAAAACAGGGTGCTCATTCACACCTGATTGTCATCCCATTGATTGAAAACAACTGACTCTAATTTTGCCTTCAAATTACCTGCTAATCCTAGAGGTTCACATACTTTTGTCACTCACTAATATGTAATATCGGATCATTTTCCTCAATAAATAAATAACCAAGTATAATATTTTTGTTTACTGTAATATTTTGTTTAACTGTGTTCTCTTTATCTACTTTTAAGACTTGAGTGAAAATCTGATGATGTTTTAGGCCATATTTATGCAGAAACATAGAAAATTATAAAGGATTCACAAACTTTCAAGCACCGCTGTAACTCAGCTCATCAAAAGCATAACTGCACCCATTACTTCACTGTACTATAACATTTGCACTACCTTACACAAATTTTCTGTATATATGCTGCAAACACTGTACATCAGTCTACTCATTTGCACATTGCACATATCCATATCTTTTACATGTGTACATATGTTACACTCTCTGTATTTACTTTCTGTAAATTTACTTATTTGTAAATAATACTGTATTGCACTTCTCGTTAGATGTTAACTGCATTTCATTGGTTTTGTATTCATACTCTGCACAGTAACAAAGTCGAATCTAATCTAATCTAATTTAATCTAATCTAAAGACAAGAACAACGTTACCTTGATACACATTTCATCAGTACGAGTTCAATATCAGACACGGGTCATGGGCAGTTTAGTTTATCTTAAATTCATCTAATCTACATCTCTTTGGACTGTGGGAGGAAACCAGATCACCTGGAGTAAACCCACATGGACACGGGGAAGACATGCAGACTCCACACAGAACGGACCCAGGCCACTCCACATGACCTTACATGTCATTGTTGACTAAGGTCCAGAAATCTTTTTACCATACCTATTTTCCTAGTTTATAAATGTATTTTAGCTCCTGGGGACAATGTAAGAGTAAGACAAACAGAAAGTAGTTAGACCATTTCACAAAAGTAAAATCACAACAATTTGTGTGAGAACCTGTGTGGGTAAATCACTGAAAAATAAAGCAAACAGCTCCACCATCAGGTAAGATTTTTCACATTATACAGTTTTTGTGCAGCCTTTATGTGTTTCCTGTTACTGTGGGCTGCAGGGCACAGTAGTACAGGGAAGAATCTGCAGGTGCAGCAGAAGAGATCTCCAGATCCACTTTCTTCTTCCCATCCTCAACATTAAGTGAAATATTCAGTCGTGGGTGAGGTGGCTGAGCCGGCGTGATACTTTTCCCGACTTCAAGGATCAGCAGAAGAAACTCTGGTTTTGATCCAGTTTTTTGTCGATACCAGTGGAGACTAGTGGAGGCTGATCCTGTAGTTTCATATGTGCAGGACAGTGTGGTGTTGCTGCCTTCAGTTACAGACATAGTAGTTTTGTCTGGTCTAATGCTGTCAGCAGCATCTGCAATAAATAAATTACACTAATTGTATAAGACTATGTAAATGAGATTTCTAAACAAAAACAATCATAAATTAAGAAATTTCAAGAGGAAAAATATTTTCAAAACCATTCATTCAAATGTAAATTGATTTGTATACTATATACTTGTATATTACTTACCAGTATTAGCAATTAAAATAAAAAGCAGGAATAGAAGAAACATGATTGTCCTGTCAGCTCAGATCTCTCATGTCAGAAACAATACCAGTATTGTGTGTTTGAGATACAGATTACACTCCACCCACAGTCACAGGTAGTACTAAGTTGTGTCCAAATGTCATACTTACCATATTAGCACATGAGCAGTTGCATTAGATGACAAGGAATTGATAGTTAAAAAGAAAATAAGTATTAAATGTATTAAGAAATGAAATTAAGTTGACCAGACAAAACATTAAATATCTCAGGTTCATACTGTCTGCAGTGAAATAAAAGTCAAAGTAAATGTAAGAAACACTGTGTGTTTTTATTGTTTTTTTTTTTTACATGCATTTTCGATACAGTCTCAACTTTTTTGGTTGGGGTTGTATATACAGTGCCTTGCAAAAGTATTCGGCCCCCTTGAACTTTTCAACCGTTTGCCACATTTCAGGCTTCAAACATAAAGATATGAAATTGTAATTTTTTGTGAAGAATCAACAACAAGTGGGACACAATCATGAAGTGGAACGAAATTTATTGGATATTTTAAACTTTTTTTAGAAATAAAAAACTGAAAAGTGGGGCGTGCAAAATTATTCGGTCCCTTTACTTTCAGTGCAGCTGTCACGCGCCGCGGCAGCGTGCACCGGCATATGGACCTATCAGGAAGTCCTATAAAGGCACAACCGCGAGAGACCCACCATCAAATGTACACCGTCGCGTCCTGTCGCGCTGCACCGCTCGTTCCCGCATTCCTCCGCGCTGCTCAGTTCATGGTCGCGTCCCTACGCGCAGTTCCGCTCATCGCCGCGTTCCGTCGCGCCTCCCCGTTCAGGTGTTGCCCGTTTAGTTCAGCTCCGGCTTTCTGCCTTTTGCACCCGTTTTGTGTTTATGTTCTGTTTGTTTTGCCTACCCGCTTTCGGCTCCTGTTCACGCCCGTTTTCGGCTTCGGCCTAGTTTGTTATTCACCCGTTTTCCGTTATTGCTTATTTCCGTTCGCTGTCTCTCCCTTGGTTCGCCCTGTCTCCAATAAAGCTTCCTTAATTGAATACCTGCGTTCGTCTCCTGCTTCCCATCCACCTCCCGCCGTTACAGCAGCAAACTCACTCCAGAAGTTCAGTGAGGATCTCTGAATGATCCAATGTTGACCTGACTGACTGATGATGATTAATAGAATCCACCGGTGTGTAATCAAGTCTCCGTATAAATGCATATGCTCTGTGATAGTCTCAGAGTTCTGTTTAAAGCACAGAGAGCATCATGAAGACCAAGGAACACACCAGGCAGGTCCGAGATGCTGTTGTGGAGAAGTTTAAAGCCGGATTTGGATACAAACAGATTTCCCAAACTTTAAACATCTCAAGGAGCACTGTGCAAGCGATCATATTGCAATGGAAGGAGTATCAGACCACTGCAAATCTACCAAGACCCGGCCGTCCCTCTAAACTTTCAGCTCAAACAAGGAGAAGACTGATCAGAGATGCAGCCAAGAGGCCCATGATCACTCTGGATGAACTGCAGAGATCTACAGCTGAGGTGGGAGACTCTGTCAATAGGACAACAATCAGTCGTACACTGCACAAATCTGGCCTTTATGGAAGAGTGGCAAGAAGAAGCCATTTCTCAAAGATATCCATAAAAAGTTTGCCACAAGCCACCTGGGAGACACACCAAACATGTGGAAGAAGGTACTCTGGTCAGACGAACTTTTTGGCCACAATGCAAAACGTTATGTTTGGTGTAAAAGCAACACAGCTCATCACCCTGAACGCACAATCCCCACTGTCAAACATGGAGGTGGCAGCTTCATGGTTTGGGCCTGCTTTTCTTCAGCAGGGACAGGGAAGATGGTTAAAATTGATGGGAAGATGAATGGAGCCAAATACAGGACCATTCTGGAAGAAAACCTGTTGGAGTCTGCAAAAGACCTGAGACTGGGACGGCGATTTATCTTCCAACAAGACAATGATCCAAAACATAAAGCAAAATCTACAATGGAATGGTTTACAAAAAAACGTATCCAGGTCTTAGAATGGCCAAGTCAAAGTCGAGACCTGAATCCAATCGAGAATCTGTGGAAAGAGCTGAAAACTGCTGTTCACAAACACTCTCCATCCAACCTCTCTGAGCTCGAGCTGTTTTGCAAGGAAGAATGGGCAGAAATTTCATTCTCTCAATGTGCAAAACTGATAGAGACATATCCCAAGCGACTTGCAGCTGTAATCGCAGCAAAAAAGTGTCGCTACAAAGTATTAACGCAAAGGGGCCGAATAACTTTGCATGCCCCACTTTTCAGTTTTTTATTTCTAAAAAAAGTTTTAAATATCCAATAAATTTCGTTCCACTTCATGATTGTGTCCCATTTGTTGTTGATTCTTTACAAAAAATTACAATTTCATATCTTTATGTTTAAAGCCTGAAATGTGGCAAAAGTTTGAAAAGTTCAAGCGGGCCGAATACTTTTGCAAGGCACTGTATATAATCACTTTTAAATACTGAATACTAAATAAGCTTGGTAAATTGAAATACTAATTTGGTTTGACTTACTCTTACTTGAAACAAATCGGCAATACTAAATGTTATTTGCTGCAACACAGTTGAGATACACTTGATTTTTTTATTTTATATAACTGTGCAAAAAAGATCAGTTTACTTGAATTAAAAGGCATGTGTATGGAGCTTAAAAGCTTACATTAGTGCTGGGTGGTATGAGCAAGAATTTGTATCACAGTATTTTTAAAGATTCTACCGGTTTCATTTTATTATCACAGTATTTTTGGCTTGCTTATGCAACGGGCTTTTATATAGCTTTGTAGCTTACTCTACTGTCAGAAGAACCCGCATTAAAAATAAACAAACAAACAAACAAAAATAAAAAACAGTGTTTTTCAGTGCCAGTCACTTTCCATGGAGCCGAGGTGGACCTTGCCACGTACAAAGTGATGGTGGAGGGAAGTAAACCCATATGGCTGGTAGAGAATGAGAAGCATAGAATTTTATAAAGTGCTAAGTAATTTTTTTTTATTTATTATAATGGACCAAATTTGCAACATGGAAGCAGAAATATTTTTATTATTTAGAGAAAAATATACTCTAAACAGTATTCAGGAAATATCACAAACCACCTTTTCACTAAGTTCTGGTATCATTAGCCTATTTCAAAATCAATAGCTCCACCTCAAGGCAGAAACAATGTTTTATCACAAAGACCTAGTTTTTGTGCAGCTTTTTTGTGTTTCCTGTTACTGTGGGCTGCAGGGCACAGTAATACAGTGCAGAATCTGCTGGTGCAGCAGAAGAGATCTCCAGATGCACTTTCTTCTTCCCATTCTTTATATGATGTGAAATATTCAGTCGTGAGTCAGGTGGTTGAGCCTCAGTGATGTGATTACTGGCTTCATTGATCAGTAGAAGAAACTCTGGTTTTGATCCAGGATTTTGTCGATACCAGTAGAGACTGTATGCTGATCCTTCATATGTGCAGGACAGTGTAGTGTTGCTGCCTTCAGTTAAAGATATGGTGGTTTTGTCAGGTCTAACGCTGTCAGCAGCATCTGCTATAAAGACATTCATGAAAGTTAAATAAATGTCATTTGTAAATTAAAAATGATAATTTAAAAAATCAAGATGAAAGATGAATTTTAAACTACATAAATCAAAACTAAATTAAATTTAATGTTAACAAATATGGCTTACCAACAGAGGCAAGAAGAATATAAACCAAGAAGAGAAGTAATATGGACATCCTGACAGTCAGCTCAGATCTAGTGCACTGCAGAAAATGATTTGTCTATTTGAAATACAGATAGCACTCCACCCACAGTCAGGAGACCTTCCAATGACACAAACAGCTTCAACTAGTCTTGCTTGGACACAGTGGCACTATGTCAAGTCAAGTCACATATTTCACATATTTAATGTTAACACAGCTAACACAGCTTCTTTTAATAATAATAATAATAATAATAATAATAATAATAATAATAATAATAATAAGCTATTTTTTAATTTTTATTTTTATTTGTTTTATAACTTATATAATAAGTTAAAGTTATAAAGTAACTTATAAAATAAGTTAAACTAATAATAAGTTAAACTTTCACATTACCCACGGATGCTTTACACAAATGTACATAGGAAAAAAATACAGTAACCAAAAACAAAACACATGAGACAGAAACAGAGGAAGGGAAAGTAAGAAAATACTGAGAAAAAGATGTGATTTAGGAAGAGCTTTGAAATTGGCGAGAGAGTAGTAGAGCACAGAGAAGAAGGAAGATAGTTCCAAAGCAAGGGGGTGGCAATACTAAAGGATCTACTACCAATGGTAGAAAGCCTGAACCTCAGGACAAGCAGAATATCGGCATCCGATGATCTTAGTCGTCATGACAGGGTGTACCTGCTGATAAGATAAGGTTAGACAGATTAATTAGGCAGAGCAGGGCAGGACAGGGCAGGGTCAAGACTGTGGAGTGCTTTAAACGTAAGTACTAAGAGCTTATACTGATCCAATGAGTGATGGGTAAAGAAATGGAGCTGTGCTAGTAACCGTGTCATGTGTTCACATTTTTTAGTGTGGACCAGGACTCTAGCAGCAGCATTCTGAATAACTTGTAAAAGACGGCATGTTTGGAGGGAAGACCAGACAGTAGCGAGTTATAGTAATCCAGCCGGGAAGTAACAAAAGCATGGACCAGTAACTCAGCTGTAGCGTGATAGTCGTACACCCCCCCCCCCTTCCCCTTTTCACAAGCCATAAACTTTACAACACTTCGGAATTCAAAAGGCCATCTGGACCGGATCTTGCAGACTCAATCAACAACGGTTGATTCTTTCTACACGTGTTTCAAAGAGGTCTGTTTAGCAGACATAGCCACGAGAGGTGGGATTTAATGACGAATCAACCTCTCACTGGCTAAGTCTAGGACGAACCCCGGTTATCCCGCCTTAGCCGGAATATACAAATAGTCGAGGCAAGCCAACAACCCTCTCTTGCTTTTTCTTTTGTTCCTGAAATGCTCAAGCTTTCTTTTGCCAGCATCTTTAATTTTTGGGCTTAAAGTTTAAGTTTCTTTTTCTTTTATCTTACGCTAAGTTCTTTGTATCCAGCATTCTTAGAAATTCGGTATCGCCGAATTAGGAAATAGTAAAGCCAAACCAAAAGATCTTCTCCATACTAGACTACAGTCTCGGATGAGTTTTGTTGAAGCTCGTGGTACTCGAACGCTGTAACTCTACCTTCACCGCTGGCCAGGGTGGAAATCTGAGTTATAAGCCGCAAGTCTAGATCCGGTAGACCCCGGAACACCAGCTCAGGGAAGAAGCCGAACCAAAGCGAGGCCAGCGACGCACACGTGGCTCCACGCCACGTGCCGACGAAGCCGAAGGCGGGAAGCTGAACATCCAAAGGTCCTCCGAACCGTCGCTGTTGAATCGGAAGAGAAACCGCTGGCGATTCCTCCCTGCGATCTCGGACGAGAGGCTGATGCCCGGCTCCATTGCATCTTCTTCGCGTGAGCCCCGCAACGAGTAAGGCAAGTACCTCTGGTGTGTCTTATATGGGTCCCTGATTCTAGAAATCTTACGTTTAATCTAAACCCAAGCTTCGACATAGACTTATCCGTGTCTGAATAGCTTCCACGATACCATGCTTGACCAACGTAACTTGTTTGATTAAAGTTCACCGTTTTATAACTAGTCCATAACGATCCTTAGTGGTAGAGATATTTTGATTGTTGAGTTGCACCTAGAGTCAATTTGGTTTCTGATTTTTAATTACTGTGATATTTGTGCTTGCCATTATTCCCCGTTTCCATACTGTGATTTATACATGTTCATCGCCTTTTCATGATTTTGACTTCTCGATACACTCCTTATTACATTAGATAATCTGTTGGTATTGCTTTGTTTGAAGTGAATAAACTTGTTATAAGCTTTTGAACTTGCCTCGTGGTGTGAGACTTATTCATTCAAAGGTCGAGAAAAATACTTGGGATTCATATTTCAGACTTAGACTGATCAAGTTGTTCCCTTTTTAACTGGTACCCAAATCTACCAGTGAGTTATTTCATAATTTAATTATATTCATAATTAAATTGATTTGGTGGTGCCCCATTTGTATCTAATTAATTATTAATAAAAAGAAAGTTATACAAATTTTACTTAATAAAGTTTAAAATTATATCCAATTAAAATGTAGCCCTAGGTTTGTTACACAGCTACTTCAGAGGACAGAAGTGGATGGAGTCGAGCAATGTTGTGAAGCTGAAAAAAGGAGACCTAGACAGAGATATAATATGTGGCTCAAAGGACAGGAGAGGATTGCACAGGTTACCAAGGTTATGAGCAGTGACAGAGGCATTGGCAGAGACATCACCAGTAGTAAGAACCAGAGCAAAGAGAGAGGAAACACAGATTTTTTGGGAATAAGCAGAAACTCTACTTCGTAGATAGAATATATATTGTAGGTTATCAAATGTTGCATAAGATTTGAACTAGAATTAGCCTTTGGAGAGACTCCTCCACCTTCTTATTTGAGTAGACACATAAGTTATGCCATATACCATGAATTGACACAAATGGAAATTTTGATATTGTGAACAATTTATATCTAATTTTCTGCAATAATAACTGCAACTGCATGTTTCTGTTAACAGTTGGTTGTTCCTGCACATCGACTTGGAGGAAATTTTGGCAATTTTTCCATACATAACATCTTTGGGATGTTTATCTGTTTATTTTATGATCACTTTGTGTTTTATTTATATCATTTCATGTATGTCATTTTGTTGTAATATTTACAATGCAAGGATGGTAAGGAATTTACCACACACAGGACAACAATATAAAGTAACCATAGGTCCCAAAGGGTTAAATGTCATTGTTGACCAAGGTCCAGAAATCTCTTGACCGTACTTATTTTCCTAGTTGATAAATGTATTTTAGCTCCTGGGGACAATGTGAGAGTAATATAAACAGATAAACATAAAGTAGTTAGAATATTTCCCAAAAGTAAAATCACAACAATTTGTGTGAGAACCTGTGTGGGTAAATCACTGTAAAATAAAGTAAACAGCTCCACCATCAGGTAAGATTTTTCACATGATACAGTTTTTGTGCAGCACTTATGAGTTTCCTGTTACTGTGGGCTGCAGGGCACAGTAGTACAGTGCAGAATCTGCAGGTGCAGCAGAAGAGATCTCCAGATCCACTTTCTTCTTCCCATCCTCTACATTAAGTGAAATATTCAGTTGTGGGTGAGGTGGCTCAGCCGGCGTGACACGTTTCCCGGCTTCAAGGATCAGCAGAAGAAACTCTAGTTTTGATCCGTTTTTTTGGCGATACCAGTGGAGACTAGTGGAGGCTGATACTGTAGCTTCATATGTGCAGGACAGTGTGGTGCTGCTGCCTTCAGTTACAGATATATTAGTTTTGTCTGGTCTAATGCTGTCAGCAGCATCTGCAATAAATAAATTACACTTTTTTTACAATTGTATAAGACTATATAAATGAGATTTCTAAACAAAAATGAACATAAATTAAGACATTTCAAGAGGAAAAATATTTTCAAAACCATTCATTCAAATGAAATTTGATTTGTATACTATATACTTGTATATTACTTACTAGTATTAGTAATTAAAATACAAAACAGGAATAGAAGAAACATGATTGTCCTGTCAGCTCAGATCTCTTGTGTTAGAAAGAATACCAGTATTGTGTGTTTGAGATACAGATTACACTCCACCCACAGTCACTGTTTGTTGTACGCTCACAATATACTTTTTTGTGGCGTGAACTTTTGAGGTGGTGAAATTTGCTGCTGAAAAAGTATATATATTTCAAAATAAGAGTTTTAGATTTGAAAGATTCAGATCAACAAATTCAAATCTATCTGTTTCAAAACTCAGAAATACAAATTTATTTCAGAAGTGAAATTTCCAGGCTTTCCAGGGAAAGTAAAATTTGACACAATGATTGGACCAATCGTAGTGCTGTCTCACAGCCACCAATCACACAGCTGTCTCACTGACATTCATGTACATGGTGGTGAGATGAAGCTGAGCAGCATTTGTGGTGGAGAAAACAAAGGAAACCAAGCAAATGAATCCCAATAAAGTGCATCCAAAGTTCTTCAGATTCACACAGTCAGCTAATTATGTGTACTTTTGATAAATACTCAGCGTGCTATATGGCAAATGATATATTTGTGTTATGTAATGTTGGTGGAATAATAATGCAAAATAGAGAATCTCCCTGACTGAAGATATGAAAATATATAACATTACATAAGCTATTGAAAATGGAAACTTTTGACTTGACCATACATGCTTTCTTGGTTTGTACTTTGTGATGGCAGATGACAAGCCCAACCACATTAAAAACAAACAAAAAAACAACAAAAAACAGTTAGTGTTTTTCAGTGCAAGGCACTCTCCTAGGAACAAAGTGATGCTGGAGGGAAGTAAACACATACGGCTGGTAGAGGATGAGAAGCGTAGAATTTTATAAAGTGCCAAGTAATTTTTTTTTATTTATTATAATGGACCAAATTTGCAACATGAAAGCAGAAATATTTTTATTATTTAGAGAAAAATACACTCTAAATAGTATTCAGGAAATTTCACAAAACCACCTTTTCATTAAGTTCTGGTATCATTAGCCTATTTCAGAATCAAGTGCTCCTCCTCAAGGCAGAAACAATATTTTATCACAAGGACCTTGTTTTTGTGCAGCTTTTTTGTGTTTCCTGTTACCGTGGGCTGCAGGGCACAGTAGTACAGTGCAGAATCTGATGGTGCCGCAGAAGAGATCTCCAGATCCACTTTCTTCTTCCCATCCTCTACATTAAGTGAAATATTCAGTCGTGGGTGAGGTGGCTCACCCGGCGTGACACGTTTCCCGGCTTCAAGGATCAGCAGAAGAAACTCTGGTTTGATCCAGTTTTTTCTCGATACCAGTGAAGACTAGTGGAGGCTGATACTGTAGCTTCATATGTGCAGGACAGTGTGGTGGTGCTGCTGCCTTAAGTTACAGATGTGATAGTTTGATCTTGTCTAATGCTGTCAGCAGCATCTGCAATAAATAAATTACACTAATTGTATAAGACTATACAAATGAGATTTCTAAACAAAAATGATCAATTAAATAAAATAAATTAAGACATTTCAAGAGGAAACTATTCATTCAAATGTAATTTGATTTGTATACTACATACTTGTATATTACTTACCAGTATTAGCAATTAAAATAAAAAACAGGAATAGAAGAAACATGATTGTCCTGTCAGCTCTCGTGTCAGAAACAATACCAGTATTGTGTGTTTGAGATACAGATTACACTTTACCCACAGTCACAGGTAATTCTGAGTTGTGCCCAAATGTCATACTTATATTAGCATATGAGCAGTTGCATTAGATGACAAAAAATTGATAGTTAAAAAGAAAATAAATATTAAATTTATTAACAAATGAAATGAAGTTGACCAGACAAAACATGAAATATCTCAGGTTCATACTGTCTGCAATGAAATAAAATTCAAAGTAAATGTAAGAAACACTGTGTGGTTTTTTTTATATGCATTTTCGATACAGTCTCAACTTTTTTGATTGGGGTTGTATATATAAAATCACTTTTAAATACTGATCATTCAAAACAAACCTGGTTTCCTTCAGCATAATTAAATGAGCTTGGTAAGTTTAATACTAATTTGGTTTGAGTTAATCTTACTTGAAACAAATCGTGTCAACTGTAACAAGTACTGAGGATACTAAATGTTATGTGCGCGTGTGTTGTGTTTTCTCTTCTGCAGATCCATTGGCTGCCCGCTCCGCCTTGCTCACCGGTTTCTCATCTCCATTCATCACCTCGCTACTATATAACGGCGTACCAAGCAGCCATGGATCACCGGAACGTCCGCTCACGTACCCGGTAACTTTGTTGTTGATTTTCACGAACTTTTATGCCTTGCATTCTTGCTCTAAGTAATCATATTTCGTGTGTTGCCTCGCCAAGCCGTGCTAGCATTAGCCTAGCCGCTACTCCTATTGAAGTCTTGTATCTCGTTAGCCTAGCGACGCTAGCTATTGTCACGTTCGAAACTCTAGCTCTAGTCTTTTGTCTGATTATCAGGTGTTTTTTGGTTTTTGTTATCTTTTATTCTTTTAAGTCAGTAGCTTATCTATTCCCATTGTTTTCTGTTCTTCCCTGGTTTCGGCTCTCACAGCAGGCTTTTGTTGGCCAGTTATTTTCTGTTTTTCCCCTTCACAGTCCTCCACGCATCCAGCCTGTTTCCAGCCCTCGAACTCCTGCACCAGCCCTGTCCTTGCACCACACATCTCGCCCTGAAGACCCTGGACCACCCTCAGAGGAAAAGCACACAGCACACCACCGCCGTTCTGTCACCACTCCTGACCCGGCGCCAGCTTCTTTGACTCATTATTTTGTGTTATTTCTGCCTCGTTTTTCAGTAGGTGTTCTGTTTATGTATTTATTAATAAATTTCCCATATTTATTAATACATTTTCTGTATTTATTTCGCATCTCATCTCCTTGTGGTCTGCATCTTGGGTTGGTGGGGAATCTTAGATTACCCGTAACAGAACGTTCCAGCCATCATGGAACCCGCAGGCCCCAAGGCAAACGACTCTCTGGCCACTGGCATGCTGATGCAGCAACAGGAAGCTTGGCTGTACCAGCATGACCAGTTGCTGCGGTCGCTGGCTGAATCCAACCATATTTTGTCTAATCAGGTTTCTGTTTTGACTAGTAATCTTAACCGGTTGCTTTCTGTTTCCCCCCAGGGCTCTGTTCCGTCCGCCGTGGGCCAGACCGCCCCTGCCCCCAGTAGTGCACAGGCTCCAGCACCCCCTCTGGCTGCCCCCTCAGGGTCCTTGTCCTTTGCGCCCACCATGACTGATCCACTGACCATCTCCAGGGGCACGGAACCGCCCCTCACACATCCGGAGCCGTACGAGGGGGAGCTCGACCGGTGCTGCCTCTTCTTGCTGCAGTGTGATGTGGTTTTTAGGTTACGGGCCACAGCCCGTGATGAGCCCACTTGCTTGAACGCCCTGGTGGCTCTGGCTGTTCGCCTGGACCGGCGCCTCCACGAACCACTGCATCAGTGATCCCCAGGTCTCTCACGCCCCCCCCATGACCACCTTGGACGAACCGGAGCCCATGCAGTTGGGCCGCACGAAGCTCACCCCAGGGATTATATTTTTACTATGGGGTGGCGGACCATGCCCTTGCTTCCTGCCCCATTCACCCAAAAGGGGCAGCTCGCCAGTGAACATGGGGGGCCCTGACGAGCACCTCCCTTAGCCCCCTGAAACATCTCAGTCTTCGTTGCTACTCCCGGCCTCATTGACTCTTGCGAGCATTACCCATTCTTTGGAGGCCCTCATTGACTCCGGGGTGGAGGACAACCTTATGGACTGAGCTCTAGGCATGCAATTAGGAGCACCCTTGGAAGCCCTGGAGACTCCGATGCAGGCCTATGCCCTGGACGGTAAGTTCGAGGATAAGCCATCGGACCCGTCCCTTATCCTTATTATTGTCTGGTAACCACCACGAGAACATCTTGTTTGCCATAGTCCAGATTCCTCAGACTCCCCTGGTCCAACCCCTCCATAGACTGGAGCCAGGGATGGGTTGTGGGCTGGAGTGAGTTTTGTCATCAAGGCTGCCTACGCTCAGCCGTTCCTCCCACCAGGAGTCCCTCATGCACTTCTCAGCCACCGCAGGAGATCGATCTGTCCACAGTCCCACGGGCCTACCATGACCTATGAAGGGTCTTCGCTCACGACGATGCCATGAAGCTGCCACCACATCGCCCTTATGACTGCTCCATTGAGCTCCTCCCCGGAAGCTCTTTTCTCTCCAGCTGTTTGTACCACCTGAATCGGGCTGAGAGGGAGGCCATGGAGCAGTACATCACAGAGTCGCTCTCCGCAGGATTGATTCGACCCTCCACGTCTCCCCTAGGTGCTGTTTTTTTTCTTTGTTGAAAAAAAGGATGGCTCCCTCAGACCATGCATAGACTTTCGTGGACTGAATACCACAACTAAGCTTAACAGATACCCTCTCCCCCTCTTGTCATTGACTTTTGACCTGTTGCAAGGTGCAACCATTTTTACCAAGCTGGATCTCCGCAATGCATACCACCTTATCCACATCAAGAGTGGGGATGAGTGGAAGACCGGGTTCAATACACCCCTTGGACACTTTGAGTATAGAGTCATGCCATTCGGTCTAACCAATGCTCCTGCAGTTTTTAAGCTTTTATTAAAGATGTATTGAGAGATTTTCTTAATTGTTTTGTGTTAGTTTACCTAGACGATATCCTGTTTTTTTTTTCCCAGACCGATGCAGAGCACGTGAGGCACATGTGTCTGGTTTTGACCTGCCTTCTGGAGAACCGGCTGAGAAGTGCCAGTTTCACAGTGCGGCAGTCCCGTTCCTCAGATACATCGTCCAGAGGGGACATATCAAAGCAGACCCGTCCAAGATCCAGGCAGTGGCAGAGTGGCTCACACCCTCCGGACGTAAGGAACTACAACGCTTTCTGGGGTTCGCAAATTTTTACCAGAGTTTATCACGGATTTAAGCAAGGAAGCGGCCCCCCTGACTCAGCTCACCTCCACCAAGCGCGTCTTCCATTCGACACCGCTGGACGAGGAAGCCTTTACCAAGCTCAAGCGGAGTTTTACTTCAGCCCCAGTGCTCACGCAACCGGACCCCGGAAGACAATTTATTGTGGAGGTGGATGCCTCCGACCTGGGGGTCGGTGCTGTATTGTCCCAGCACGGCCAGGACGACAAGCTCCACCCGTGCGCCACCTTCTCCCGACACCTCTCGCCGGCCTAGGCGAATTATGATGTGGGGAACCAGGAACTCCTTGCCATCAAGCTTGCCTTGGAAGAATGGAGGCACTGGCTGGAGGGGGCTGAGCAACCCTTCGTGGTCTGGACCGACCATAAAAACCTGGCGTACATTCAGACCACGAAGAGGCTGAATCCACGCCAGGCCAGGCGGGCATTGTTCTTTTCACTTTTTAACCCTATGCTTCAGAATTTTTATTAGCTCTTTTCAAGCGATTTGCACTATTACATTAAAACACTGGCTATTTTAGGTTTTACATATAGCACGATAATCATTCAGGGCTGAAATTGGAGTAAACACATTGGCCAACATATTTCTTCTCCTCCAGGCTTCTAATTTCATCATTTAAGTTCCATTTGGGATGATTAAATACAGAAAAAACAAAAAACGGCTTTTATTTTTTGTGTTTACAATGTGTGTGTGTGTGTGTGTGTGTGTGGATGCTGGTGAGTGAAAATTATCCATGCTGTACATTTTATATTTCACCAGGGACTTGTAAAGCTCAATCCAAAATTTGAAACAGATACAATAAAGTATTCAAGAGTTACACTGCTTTTTTAGTATTGATCACCATTAATCTCGAAATAGGTCATGACCTCAAAGTATAAATAAATAGAAGCCTGTCATCATAAATCAAATGGTTGCAAGTTTTTTTATGTCTTCTGTAATAGAATAAACAAATATTAGTCACAATTCTGTGAGAATGAGCATGTCATGTGACACCTCTATGGAAACCTTAGACTGTTAGGAAGGGGTGTCGTCCAATCAGCGCTTACACAGACCCGTCAGTTTCCTATATGCCTATTACAGCTCCCGCCTCTGTATGATTTGACTGACTGGAAAAAAACTGCTAACCAATGACCTTTGGAAGCTCACGAACAAATAACGAACTGAGTATTTACAGAGCCCTCCCATAGGGAATATCTTATGTAGACTTTAGAGGGAACCTCGTGTTTTGTAGTGAGAACACAGCCAAAGAACGCTCATCTCCAGTTACATTGGAAATGAATGGATTTTTATGGGACGACATGAGCGAGTGAAAAAAGGACTTTACTGACATTTTATCTGGAGTTTGTTATCTTGGAGTTGTTTAGATGGTAAGTGAATTTTCTATAATAAAATCAAAAGTTATTTTACATCCTAAGTATATTTTAAAAGTCAAAATGGTTGGAGAGGTATGGTTGTTTATGTTAACAAACATGGTGGACAGCTGTGTTTGGTATGTGATTTCTGGCGATTGGCTGCATGTAGGCGGTTGAAAATTGGTATGCAGGTAGTCATAATAGTATTACATCTTTTTACATCAGTTTGTGTTTTGGACTGTGTATTAAGAATGTTTTAAGTTATTAAGACTGCAAAAAAATGGCGACCTAGCGGGCCCGTATCTGAAGTAATAGGTTTTTGTGTTAACCTATCGCCCCGGTTCTAGGAACGTCAAGCCAGATGCCCTGTCCCGCCAGTTCACCTCAGAGTTCCCCAAGGGAGCCCATTGTTTCTCCCGATTGCCTCGTCGCCCGGCTTACATGGGAAGTCAAGCGCACCGTCCGGGAGGCTCAACGGACGGAGCCAGAACTTGGAGGGGGTCCACCTGACTGACTCTACTTGCCTGCTTCGGCCCGGACTGCTGTGCTCCAATGGGGGCATGAGTCCAAGTTCGCCGGCCACCCTGGCAACCATTGTACCCTCGCCCTCATCAAGAGGTTCTTCTGGTGGCCGAGAATGGACTTGGACGTCCGCCAGTTTGTGGCCACCTGTACCACCTGTCCCCGCAACAAGGCCCTCCACCAGCCCCCGGTGGGACTCCTCCAACCTTTGCCGTTACCCGATCGCCCTTGCTCTCACATTGCGGTCGACTTTGTGACGGGTTTCCCGGAATCAGATGGCAACACGGTTATTTTTAGTCATTGACCGTTTCTCCAAGGCCGTCCGGCTCATCCCGCTGGCCAAGCTGCTGACCACCAGGGAAACAGCCAGGATTTTATTTGATCGTGTTCAAGATCCACAGAATACCCTTGGACATTGTCTCCGACCGGGGCCCGCAATTTTCCTTGCAGGTGTGGAGGGTCTTTTGCCACGCCATTGGAGCAACGGCCAGCCTCACGTCATTATTCCACTCGGAGGTCAACGGACAGGTCGAGCAGGCCAACCAGGAAGTTGAGTTGCCTGTCTTCAGAGGATTCCGCCAAGTGGAGCCAACATCTGAGCTGGGCGGAATACGCCCACAACTCTCTGCCCAGCTTGGCCTCGGGCCTCTCACCTTTTGAGGCTTCGCTGGGGTACTTGCCACCCTTAGCCCCGTACCTCGAGCCTGTGGAGGCGGTTCCGTCATTACATCATCTTCGGTGGTGCCGGAGGATTTGGAACAGCACCAGGGCGGCACTTCTCAAGACTCGCAGCTCCACTCAACGGTCGGCGGATTGACGACCGAGGCCCAGCCCTACCTATACTCCTGGGCAGATGGTCTGGCTCTCGGCGAGGAACATCCCGCTCAAGGTAGATTCCAAGAAGCTGGCGCCCAGGTACGTAGGTCCGTTTCCCGTCGACAGAGTTATTAATGCCTCCACTGTACGTTTAAAACTTCCACGTCACATGTGTATACACCTCTCATTTCACGTTTCACAGCTCAAGCCAGTAGCCTCGTCGGGCCTGAACCCTCCGTCCAGACCCCCGCCGCCCACCCGGGTCATTGATGGGCACGAGACTTTCCCTGTCCACCGACTGTTGAAGGCTCATCATCGGGGGCAGGGGTTTCAGTACCTGGTCGATTGGGATTGTTACGGGCCCGAGGAGTGCTGCTGGATCCCTGCCTCGTCGATTTTGGATAAATCGTTAATTCATGAATTTCACAGGAACCACCCTGGTAGTCTCCGTTGATTGCCAGGTGGCGATCGGTACTGTCAGGGTCCCTGCTTTTCGTTCCATTTTGTGTTCTGTTTTTCTGGCACCTTTCCGTCACACTTTCGTTTTGTTTACGTTCATTCATTGGCACGTGCGTTTGGTTATTGTTTGGCGGCGTGCGTGTGTGTTGTGCTTTTCTCTTCTGCAGATCCATTGGCTGCCCGCATGACATCATCCATCTTCGCTTCGCCATGCTCACCGGTTTCTCATCTCCATTCATCACCACACTACTATATAACACCGTACCAAGCAACCATGGATCGCCGGAATGTCCGCTCACGTACCCGGTAATTTGTTGTTGATTTTCACAAACTTTTATGCCTTGCATTCTTGCTCTAAGTAATCGTATTTTGTGTATTGCCTTGTCAAGCTGCGCTACCGTTAGCCTAGCCATGCTAGCTATTGTCTTTGTCTGCTCAAGTCACGTTCAAGACTCTAGCTCTAGTCTTTTGCCTGATCATCAGGTTTTTTTTTCTCTTTTATTAAGTCAATAGCTTATCTATTCCCATTGTTTTCTGTTCTTTCCTGTTTTCGGCTCTCATGCCAGGTTTTCGTTAACCAGTTATTTTCTGTTTTTCCCCTCCACAGTCCTCCATGCATCCAGGATGTTTCCAGCCCTCGAACTCCTGCACCAGCCCTGTCCTTGCACCACGCATCTCGCTCTGAAGACCCTGGACCACCCTTGGAGGAAAAGCACACAGCACACCGCCGCCACCGCCCTGCTCTGTCACCACTTCCGACCCGGCACCAGCTTCTTTGACTCATTCCTTTGTGTTATTTCTGCCTCGTTTTCAGTAGCTGTTCTGTTTAAGTATTTGTTATAAAATTTCCCGTATTTATTTCTTAATCATTTTATTCTCGTACCGGCGGATTATATATTTTTTTGCCGCTAATCGTTATTTAGTAACTTTACAGGTATACCGGCTTGTGTTTGCAGTAATTAGCCATTAGCTAATTACCAGAGTTGCGTCTTCTTTTGCAGTAGTGTGTGTTTTTATAACTTTTTTTAAAGTCTTTTCCCACTTTCTTTCTGAGACTTAGTTTTTTTGTGACGTTTTTTATTAACTTGTATTAACGCTTTAATTGTTGCATTGGAACCAATCGGCTGCAGCAGAACCAGATCTTCACTCGGCACTCCACAACACCACCCGAAGCTAAGTACCTTTAATTCATTAATTGTACTAACATGGCTTCTGCTGTGCTTGTTCCTTGTGCCGAGTGTGGCATGTTTAGCTATTCTTCCTCCGTCATTAGCGGCAATAGTGCAAATTTTACTTGTGATAGGTGTAGGCTTGAAGCCAGTCTGACGGAGAAGATTGTAGTTTTAGAGGCGCGCATCCAGACATTAGAGAAGGCTAGCTCAGCTCCTAGCTTAGCAGATCTGGATGCCACAGGTGAAGTTAGAGCCCCAGCCCCGGCAGAGTCCTCGCAGCAGGGCAAGTGGGTGACGGTTCGGCGACGTAGTCATAAGGCTATTCCATGAGAGCACCACTCTTTACCTGTACCTGTTCATGTGTCATGACAGGTTTGCCTTCTTCAGTGAAACACCCACTGAGCAGCCTGTTGAAAGAGCTCTGGTCATAGGTGACTCTATTTACGACACGTGAAACTAGCTACGCCCTTTAGGGACACCAGCAGCTAGAGTTATCTGTATCCCTGGAGCCAGAGTGCCGGACATTGTAACGAGTCTTAGTGAACTTGAGAGCGGCAGATTCTCTAGGATAGTTATTCATGTAGGGGCTAATGATATACGCCTTCGTCAGTCAGAGGTTACTAAGGCTAATTTTGTAGAGGTGGTTAGCGTGGTGAAGGTGATGTCCGATGCTGTAGTGTGCTCTGGCCCCATCCCAATGCGGCGAGGTGACCAAGCCTACAGCAGGTTATGGTCACTGAACTGCTGGCTGTCCAAGTGGTGCTCTGAAAACAGCGTGGGCTATATAGACAACTGGACAGCCTTTGAGGGTAAGCCTGGCCTTTTGGATGGGACGGTGTCCATCCCACTCGGAAGGGTGCCGCTCTCATCTCCTGCAACATTGCCCATAGTCTTATGGCCCGATTGGTTAGGGGCTGACTATCCAGAGCAGGGGTCAGGCAGCAGACAAACCGGCTTAACCAACTGTCTGCTGGTAGCCATATACCGTCACCCAGAACCCACATTATTGAAACTGTGTCTGTTACCCGCATCTGCCCTAAACGTAAACGCTCTCAAAAGGTCTGTTTTAATAACCTCATTAGTATAAAGAGATAGCTTCCCAGATAGCACAAATAGCTCCCAAAGAAATAACAACATTAGACTAAAGCTAGGATTACTTAACGTTAGATCACTTACAAACAAAGCAGTGATTTTAAATGAAATAATCACTGATAAACGTTTACATGCTCTCTGTCTCACTGAGACTTGGATTAGACCTGATGAATATTTAGCCTTAAATGAAGCCTCACCTCCTGGATGCAGTCATGCTAATCGCCCTCGTCCTAATGGTCGGGGGAGGCATAGCCACAATTTTTGACAAAGAGCTAGGTGTTACAACTAAATCCCATTACAGGGCTAATGAAATACTGATTCTTAATGTGACTGATCCATCGTTATGGAAGTCAAAGCCACACTCTTTCCAGCTTATCACTATTTAGGTGATCCAGGTCCTTATTCAGAATTTCTTCAGGAATTTGCTAACTTTCTTTCCTGCTTAGTACTTTCATCAGATAAGGCATTAATTGTAGGTGATTTCAATATTCACTTTGACAATGAGCAGAATCCAATTAAGTCCATCTTAGTCCATCTTAGAGTCCATCTTAGAATACATGAGTATCACTCAGAATGTGATGGGACCAACCCACCACTTTAACCATACTTTAGATCTAATATTAACATTTGGTATCAATATAGATAACCTTGATGTTTTCCCACAAAGTGATTTGATTTCAGATCACTATCTTTTAGTATTTGAGCTATCTCTAATAAATAAAACCTTTCTGCCTCGTTATCACACCAAGCGCACTATCACATCTGCTACTCCAGCTGCGTTTATTAAAAACCTACCAGACTTGAAATTTAATACACCTACGGAGCCCGATGATCTTGTGTGTGTAAATGACCAATTAGAATGTGTGTTTCACTCAACACTGGACACGATTGCTCCTGCTAGGGTCAAACGCATTAGGGAAAAAAGGCTAGCACCATGGTATAATGACCAAACCCGTACCTTAAAGCAAACAATGCGGTGCCTAGAGCGCAAGTGGAGACATAGTAAATTGGAGGTAAGATTGCTTGGAGGGATAGCATGGCAGAGTATAAGCATGCCCTTAATAAAGCTAAAGCTGCATACTTCTCAATCAAAGAGAAAAATAAGAATAATCCAAGATTTCTCTTTAATACAGTCTCCAAATTAACAGAAAACCCTACAGAAAGTGATTCTCACATTCCTGTTTAATTTTAACTGTAATGATTTCATGACTTTCTTTAATGATAAGATAGAAAACATCACATCACCAAACTATTCAGCAACCTTCCAGATGCAGCACTAGTGAAGACATCTGTTCAATTAGCTGTAAATCAAGATTAGAATCTTTTACCCTAATTACTAATACTGAACTATCCGCACTGATCAGCTCATCTAAGTCATCAACATGTTTATTAGACCGCAATTCCTATACAATTACTCAACGAAGTAATACCTTGTATTATAGAGCTACTGTTAGTTATTTTAAATTCATCCCTTACCTTTGGTTATGTGCCCAAATCCTTTAAGTCTGCCGTTATCAAACCACTGATTAAAAAAGCCAATCTTGACCTTTGGTGTAGCGTGATCTCTGTATTTCCCCCCTTTTCCCTCTCTTTAACCTTCTTCTTCCCCCAAGTCCGTAAACTTTACAACATCTTGGAATCAAGAAGGCCCTACATCGGGGACAGGATCTTAACCCCCACCGTTTGACTCCATCAACAGTTAACTCTTTCCCAAACCGACATACAACCTTCGACATCTCCAATCATAAACTAAGTCCATGTGCTAATCTTAAAAAGGGGTTTCAACGGTCCAGGCCACCAAGTTTTCTAAATTTTCCTTTTAAAACTGATTGTTGCAGAATATAACGGTTTCCTTCACAGTGAACTCTGTCATCACAGCCTCTCTTGCAAACCTTATCACCCAAGCCTGGCGCCAGAAAGACACCCCTGGAGATTTACGACATCAACAAACGGTCAAGAAACTATCGCCTTCCCTCTTAAAAAAAAAAACAAGAACTCAGCTTTTGTTCTAAAGAGACAAACTATAATTGTATTCAACTCTTTCTGGGAACAGATTATCTTCATCGAAACCTTTTAATTACATAACAAATAATATTTGGATCCTGAGAAGATCCTGAGAAGTATAGATCATACATATGTATGTTACTGAATGTATGTATCTTCATATCTACTTGATTGATGTTTTAGTATAATTATCTTTTTGTTTTGATATTTAGTGGTCCCGTTTAGTATGACATATAGAAATAACCGCTTTTGCCTATGTGTTTTGATCGATCGGGTTTTTAATAATTTGTGCAACAAACATGATGTTATTTACAATGTACCGTTTCCTACAGCTTGTATTAATCATAGTATTGTTTAGTTAAAAGTATAGTAAATGCCTGCGCTGTAGTTAGAATGCTTTAACGATGTTCCAAGTTATCAATTCAAGGTGCTTTTGATCATCTGAACCTTACAACGAAGTCTGCATCTAAACTTGTAACTTTGAGGATTTTTGGTTATTGTGTGATACTTTTCAATCTCTTTTAGATACGTAGGAATATTTTTAAACCAAGTTAGACGTCTGTGGTTTATGGTGAAATAAGGCAACGGCGATAGGAGAGCTTTACTGAGGAGTCAGCTTCTCATTGGCTAAGTAAGGGCAACTCCTTATGTCCCGCCTCCAGCTGCCCCCCGAGCTGAAACATTCAAAAGGCAACGCGGGACGACCACGTGGTAAGATAGCTTCAAGTTTTGTGTTTCAAGTCTTGTGTCTTTATGTTCTTTAAGTCTATCTTTTGTCTTTTTTAATTTTTCCTTTTTGTAACTTTTTTGATTATTCATTTTACTCAAGTTTTCGCATTTTACTTTAAAGTTTCCTGTATACAGCAGTCTTAAGTAGTTCGGTATCGCTGAACTAGAAGATAGTTAAAAGACCAACCAGACTCTAAGCTCGACCATTTTTTGTACCATACAAGTTTTTCAAGTTTTGTTGAAGCTCGTGGTGCTAGAACGTGCTCGACTCCACCTTTATCTGTGGCCAAGATAGAATCCGAGTCACACGCCCGCAAGTCGAGGTCAAGGAACCTGATCACCAACAGCTGGGAAAAAGCCAAACCGGAGTGAGGCCCTCAACCCATCTGTGATCCAACGGACCGAAGACACGGACCGGAGACACGGACCGAAGACACGGACCGGAGGCCTATAGCCAAGATCTTACAGTCCACCAGACAGGAGCATCAGAATCTGAAGATTTTTACCGCTTCAGTTACATGTGTGACGTCGGACGACAGGCAGAGGCCTGGTTTCGTTCCATCTCCTTCGCGTGAGCCTCCACAAAGCAATCGGCAAGTACCACTGTTGTGGCTGTTCTGGGTCCCTGATCTATCGTACTTTGCGTTTTAAGCTAAAACCACGCTTCAACATAGACTTATTCAAGCCTAAGTAATTTAACATACTATCCACACTCAACGTAATTAAGATTACCAGTAGCATTGCAACGTTAGTAATTATTACGCGACCGATAAGTTACATAGAGTCATCTTGGTTTCCGATTTTACTACTGTAAGGTGTACGCTTGCCATTATTCCCTGTTCTCCATACTGTGATATATACATGTTCATCGTCATCTTATGATTTTAACTCTGTGATACACTCGTTATTACCTTAGATAATCTGTTGGTATTTGCCTTGTTTTGTAGTTAATAAACTTTGTTTATAAAACCTGTTTTGAAGTTACCGCCTGGTTTTGAGAGCTCATTCATTCCTTCAGGAGATCGAGAAAACTACTCGGAATTCACTATTCAGAACTAGACTGATCAAGGTTGTTGTTTCTTTTTCCTGGTTTCCAGATCGGCCAGTGAATTATTTATATTTATCATTAATCGATTTGGTGGTGCCTCGTATTTCTTAATTAATTAATATATATTTTATTAACAAAGTTTAATTAAAAATAATCCAATTAAAGTGTAGTCTTAGTTTGCTACATTATTTGGTGCCCCGTGTGAGGCGTGAAATCGGCCTTATTGAATGATTAGCTCTTATTCTATGCGGTAATTTCAAAACCCCGTGGGCATAGCGTTCTGTATTCAGAGAGTCTTTACACAGTACAGAGGTGCGAACAGGTATGAGCGTCTGCAGGTCTTAATTGTTGGAAAGTTGGTCATAAAGTTTTACTAGCTGCTGTTGTGTTGGTTTGTGTAAAGAAAGGAAAACGCTGCCGAGCGTAATTGCAATCTAAGCTGCTTCTTGTGTCTTTGTGTGCGTGCTTTGTATGCGCCGCTGTGCATTGTATATCAAAGGTACCATGGTTAAGAATTGCGTTACTAAATAAGTCATAACTACTGATGCATGCATAGCGTATCCGAACGCTCATTTTATTAAAATTAAGGCCTATAAGCGTAAGAACCAATTTTGCGAGTCTCCGAAATTGTGTATATGCGCCCGAAGTGTAAATTTTAATTTCTTTCCGAGTCTCGAGAGAATTAGAATACCTTCGGCCTCCCCGTGCTAAGAAGTAGCGTAGCTAACTACTTTGTCGGCGTCACGTGTGATAGGGGAGTCTTTAAAATCGTAACACGCCGTCTGATACGGCTGTGCTTATAAACGCAGCATAAACGTAAGCTGTTGTGAACACTGCCAATAGGGGGCCCAAAATACCCGAAGAAACTGAATAGCGGGAGCTTAAGTTGCATGAGCTGATCTCAGCTTGGGTTGGAAAACGTGTCTAGGAAGAATCAGTTTAAATAGAAAGGCCACGGCTGTGTACCGTGTCCTGTGATCCAATAAAACTCGCCCTGAGCGAAAATACTCCAGCCCAGTCTGGATAGAAAGTGGGTGAACCCATTCAAAGAATCAAACGTCCTTCAAAGGACGTGCTTATTGACGTCACGATTGATGTGCATCTCCTGACACCCCTGTTGTGCAAACTTTATCCTCTGGTGGCCGGACAAGGAACGCCACCCTTTGAGGAATAATATAGGTTATTGACGCCCCTGTCGTTGTGTCGATGTTACCCTCTTGTGGTCAGATACTGAACACCACCCTGTGAAGGGTAATATAGGCTATTGACCCCTAGTGGCCAAATCTTGAGTGAACAACTCAGGAATAATTACCTAGTGTTGCTGAAACACTGCAGCCTTAAGGAACTTATGCGTCTATACTGTGAACTTACTGAAGCTCATAGAGTAAAATTGTGATAACTTATCACTTAACTAATAGTGACCTATATGCGGTTTCATTACTTTAATAGTGACTATCAGTGGTCCTTTGTTAATCACTATAACTTTTAAGAAACCTTATTATAACACGGTCACTGATTATCACTATCAATTGAGTCCACAAATTCTTCGATTGAGCCTTTAATTAAAAGCCTTTAGCTGCTCTAAATTTAATACGTTTACCGCTTGTTTGTTTGTTTATTTGCTCATAAAAATAAAATAAAATTAATAATTATTTTGATTAATTTTAATTGAAAAAAAAAAAAAAATTTTTTATTATTAATTTTTTTTGTGGCGAATAAACAAATAAAATAAAGCTTGCTCGAATACAGTAAAACACTCTAACCTTGCGTACAGTGTACCTATTCGACCAGTAAACCCAATCATTGTAAATTACACCCTGAACAACAAAATGGCCGCTGAGCCACGATCAAATCCCCTCTGTGTTGAAAACACTCATGAGGATGTTGAGTCGGCATTACTAGAGATTACTCGATCACTAGTGCCCGACTATCTAAAAACCGCCCAAGAAAGTGACCCAGCTGAACTTGAGTCACTAAGGGAGGCCTGCCTAACCGAATATCTAAGAACCGATTTTAGAAGCAAGGCGGCATCTCAACTAGTTATGAAACTGGTTGCCTTACAGATAACTGAGTTCAAGAATCGCTCCGTGGAACTGGAGCAGGACCGCAAAGCGCATGCCCTTGAACAACACACGATGCACACCCGTGGTAATAAAAATAAAGAAGTTTAGAAGGCACTGTGTCAAATACAGTACAGGAAGAAAGCCTGAAGTCCCAATGGACCAATTTGTAATGCTCCCTCCCGATACACACGTCCTGACCAGTCAACAGGTGGTACAAACGTTTCCCTGTATGCTCTAAAAAAAAAAAAGGAGAGAAGAAAAAAAAAGTAACTATAATAACTTCAGTTTAGTTTCCGAATTCAGCTGCCCGAGTGCTAACTCGAACTAGAAAATTTGGATCATATCACTCCTGTTCTATCATCACTGCACTGGTTACCATCAAATTCCTCCGCACGTGATTACAAAATACTTCTTATAACTTATAAAGCTCAACATGCCTGGCCCCACATTATCTGAGTGACCTCTTAGAGTTTACAATCCACTCGTCTACTCGTTCGCATGGTCAGGACTTCTTTAGTTCCTAGAATTAAAAAAGTCACGCAGGGGGGAAAGGCTTTCTCATACTGGCCCCCCAACTATGGAATAAACCTTCCCACTTTCGTTCGAGCATTCAGACAACCCTCCAAAGGTTTTTAAAGTCTCGGCCTAAAGACTTACTTTATTTAACGCAGGCTTTTGACTAGATTAGACCAGTTGCATGGTTTGTGGGTTGCTGGGCCGGATGTCGGGTGGAGTCATGTCTGGCCTGCCTGGCCTTGTCCGCTAAGCCGGGCGTGTCGAGTTGGGCGGTCCCTGGCTGAACTAGGCTTCGGTCCTCGTTGATCTTGACTCATGCATCCTTGCCTTAGAATAATGCAGATCTGGGGTTCATAGGTCAAAGAGTCCTAGGTGATCAGAGCACTTTGGGGTTGCTGTCTTTCTGCCGCTCGTGGGGTTGCCAATGTCTCATGTGATCCCCTCTTTGGCTGTGGTTTCCTACCAGTTCTCCTCTTTCTAAGCTTTCTATCTATGCTGCTATAGCTAATTCGTGGCCGGGGTCCTCAGCTACCCTTGGCATCAGTGATTGACATGGGCATCAGTATTGTTAATAAACACTGTGGCTCTTAATTCATACTAATTACATTTTCTGTTTTTCTCTCCTCTCCGAGCTGTGGTGTTCCGGCAGTTCCGGCCGCCACAACAGATGTACATCTGACTGAATGGAGCCCTCCACGTGCTAATTCACATTTTTATTATTCGACCATGACCTCCATTACTTTAGTTTTTCCGCTCTTTTCGATTTATCACATCATACCCGGGCCACTTTAATGTCATGCGAATAACTTCACATTTATTCAACTTTGACTCCATGACTGTAGTTTCGCTCTTAGATTTAATCATCAATACCTGGGCACTTAATGTCGATGTGCATACTTCACATTCTATTTCAAACTTTGACTCCATGACTTAGTTCGCTTCTTGATTTTTCTCTCGTAGCCTCCCAAGGAAGGTTGGGTCCCTTTTTGAGTCTTGGTCCGCCGCAAGGTTTTCTTTCTTCCTCAAGAACGAGGAGTTTTTTTTTCCTTGCACTGTCGCCCTAGGCTTGCTCATTTGAGATTGGACGTAGTTATAGGAGATAATCTAAACTTGTAAGTTGCTTTGAGACATGTCCTTCATTGTAAAAAGCGCTATAAATATAATAAATCTGGCTTGACTTGACTTGACATGACCAGGAGCGGGATTATACTCCCAGAGGTTTGCTCCTGGATCCTATTCTCCCACTAGAGCCAGGAGAGAGTCTCCTGACCGTGCCCAAATAACTCCCCCACGAGGGCAAGACCCCTCCTTCCGCTATACTCATTTCCCAACTGACAGGGATCTCGATAAAATTGCCCGCAATATAATTCGATTCGAGCCCACACCTGGTGGCGCTAATGATGTCCGTGCATATGTGAATGACATCGAATTCTACCTGCGAATATTTCCCCAAGCGAAGGTAGACGACAGGATTTATTTAATCCGAGTAACCTCAAACCGAGAAGTTAGTAGTTTCATCACGCGCCAGCCGGAGCATATCCGGGGAAACTACTACCTGTTGTGTAACGCATTGGAGAAGGAGTTCTCCAATCCTCTCAAACAGACAGGACTGGCCGCAGCTCTATCAGTCAAACAGGGTAGGCAGGAGTCCCCACAGGTCTATTATCATCGTTTGCGTCTAGCCTATTTTGGCTTCTGCAATCAACCTGGCATGGAGGAGGATTTGAACTTCAAATCATTGTTTGTCCAAAACCTCCATCCTACTACCAGTTACTATCTAGGCGTCTCAGCTTGCCCACGCACGTTAAACAGTAGGGAATTGCGCGACTTAGCAATAAAGGGATTTGTTAAATATCAGCAAACTGCCCCTAAGCAGGTAGACCCTCCTAGCATGCTAAGTATTGATACCACCTTTTTACCTTTAAAGCAGAAAGGAACCCATCCAGCACAGGACTCCAATCAAGCCCAGAGCTTGAACAAGGGACCAGGAATCTCTCGGTCCCCACAAAACCATAGGCGTCGCAGGTATCCCAAACAACTGTGGTCAGAGCGTAATCAAGACTGTGCGAATTCGGACACCGGTCAACATTTCCTAAGATATCGCCACAATTGGTTTCCTCCTGATCAAAGCAAAGTTGGACATGCCTCATGGTCTAATCATCCCTGGGGCAACCCAAGACGACCTTTATCTCCTCAGTACACTACTGAGAACAGGGTTAGCACCAACCCGAGCCAAGAAAAAGGCTACAACAAAGAGCAGGGCAGAAAACAACTAAAATGGTCAAAATCAGTCAGGAAGACTTAGCAACCCTTAAAAGAATAGTAGATAAGCTGTGTCAAATTGATAGCCAGGAAGCAGATCTGTCCTCTCTCACCTCTGCTCCCCCTAAATTACCTGTCCAGCCTTTGTTAGGCCATGTTGAGACAGAGGAGGAGTGCTCCTCCGGGTCTGATGGGAATAAACCTGCAGTACCAGGTCCCCTACAGACTCCTGTCATACAGGTGGAAATACCTGATCAGCCACCACAGGGGGGTGAGAAACCAATTCCCCCTAGTGCTGTGTTAGTGGTCCAGTCAGACCCCAAAGGAAACAATTTTCAGGAGGATGGACCAGCCAAGTCGTCTGACTTTCCGTCAGAGCCCTCCTGGCCCCCGGGTAAGCCACTGAACAACGAGATACCTTCGTGTGTTCTCTGACCATACCTGAAACAACTTTGGCATCAACAAAAATCGATTCAGGGGGGTCAATGACAGCCACGCCTGAACTAAATAAGAAACCGAATCCTGAACTTGAACCTCAAATTGAGTTAGTACCAAACGAAACTGACACCCTACAAAGTAATCAAAAGCGTGAGAAACACAGGGAGATCCTTATCGAGGATCGCAACTCACTCACTCAAAATTCTTTAGACTTTGGACTAACCACATGTCCCGCTTATGTGCGTCCGTACAAAATTCCATTAGCATCGTATGAGCCAGTGCAGGAAATCATTGACAATCGCTCGGAAAAGGGTTTGAAAAAGGGCATCATCCGACTCTGTAATAGCACCTGCCCCGCTCCAATCTGGCCAGTGATAAAGCCAAATGACGCGTGGCGATTAACGATTGACTACCTTTACCCTAGTGAGGGGTGCCCCAAACAACCTCCACCCCCTCCTCATAAAGTTTTGATTACGATCCTACCCATTACCAACACGTGCTTATTACTGGTCGGTTGTCCTTTTGGTTTTGGCAATTAGTATTGGTCTATATCTCATAACCTGCAGAGCTGCATACCTGTTGCAAGGCAAGACAAGTGCCTACTCAGACAGATACCAATAACATTCAAGAAGCCCTAAAGAGGGTTTTCAACAATCTCTCTAGAAGTAAAAGAATAACCTTCTATGTGATGCTATGCCCCACTCACCTAGGTCAAATTTAGGTGCCACCTCACATTACATTCTTTCTCGAATCATCAGGGGGGACCCAGATTAAGACATAAAAGTGGTATTTCGTGCTGTCACCTGTCATTCCAGCTATCATCGCCTGAAGATGGACGAAGTCTGCTGTAGCACAAACTTCATTCACAGAGGGGAATGTAGCGTGATCGCTGTATCTCCCTCTCTTTACCTTCTTCCCCAAGTCATAAACTTTACAACATCTTGGAATGCAAGAAGGCCCTACATCTGGACAGGATCTTAACCCCCACCGTTTGACTCCATCAACAGTTAACTCTTTCCCAAACCGACATAAAACCTTCGACATCTCCAATCATAAACTAAGTCCATGTGCTAATCTTAGGTTTCAACGGTCCAGGCCACCAAGTTTTCTGAATTTCCCTTTTTAAAACTGATTGTGCAGAAGATAACGGTTTACTTCACAGTGAATCTTTCATCACAGCTCTCTTGCAAACCTTATCACCCAAGCCTGGCGCCAGAAAGACACCCCTGGATTTACGACATAAAGAAACGGTCAAGAGACTATGCCTTCGCCTCGTAAAAAAAACAAGAACTCGCTTTTGTTTCTAAAGAGACAAACTTTATTGGATTCACCTCTTTCCTGGAACAGTTTATCTTCATCGCAACCTTTTTAGTTACTAACCAATAATATTTTGGATCCTGGAAGTCCCCAAACATGTATATACATTTAATGATTCATACAAAGAGTGGATCAAGGATATTCCTTTTATATCCACACACCATACAGATTAAACCTAGTATGTTAACTGAATTTATTATCTTCATATCTCCTTGAATTGATGTTTTTAGTATAATTAAATCTTTTTGTTTTGATATTTAGTTATCGGTTTAGTAGATTATAGAGAAAATACAGCTTTTGCCTATGTGTTTTGATCATCGGGTTTTAATTTTCTACATAATTTGTGCAACAAACACTGAAGTTATTTACAATGTACCGTTTCCTTCTTCCTACGCTTGTATTAATCATAGTATTGGTTTAGTGAAAAAGATAAGTAATGCGCCCGCGCTGTAGTTAGAATGGCTTTAACGATGTTCTTAAGTTATCAATTCCAAGGTGCTTTTGATCACTGAACCTTACAACGAAGTCTGCAATCTAAACTGTACTTTGAGGATTTTTGGTTATTGTGTGATACTTTTCAATCTCTTTTAGATACATGAATATTATTTTAATCCAAGTTAGACGTCCGTTGCTTATGGTGAAATAGGCAAAACCGCGATAGGAGAGCTTTACTGAGGAGTCATCAAGCCTTCTCATTGCTAAGTAAAGGGCAACCCTAGGTCCCCGCCTCAGCCGCCCCCGGATCTGGAAGCATTCAAAAGCAACCGGGACGACCAGGAAGTGTTTAAGTTAGCTTTAAATTCCGTGTGTAGTCTTGGGCCTATGGTTTTTCTTTTTTTTGTAACATTTTTGATTATTCATTTTACCAAGTTTTTCGCATTTACTTAAATTCCTGTGTAAGCATCTTAGTAGTTCGGTAAATCGCTGAACTAGAAGATAGTTGAAAGACCAACCAGACTCTACGCTCTACCATTTTTGTGCCATCCAAGTATTTTTCCGAGTTTTGTTGAAGCACGTGGTGCTGAACTTGCTCGACTTCCCCTTATCTGGTGGCAAGATAGAATCCGAGTCACACGCCCGCAAGTTGCGGTCAGGGGAACCTGAATCACCAACAGCTGGGAAAAAGCCAAACCGAGTGAGGCCCTCAACCCTCTTGTGATCCCACGGACCGAAGACCACGGACCGGAGACCACCGGACCGAGGCCTATAAGCCAAATCTTACAGTCCACCAGACCAGGAGGCATCATAATCGAAGATTTTTTATACCGCTTCAGTTATATGTGTTGACGGCGACTACAGGCAGAGGCCCGGTTTCGTTCCATCTCCTTCGCGTGAGCCTCCACAAAGCAAATCGCAAGTACCACTGTGTGCTTGTTTCTGGTCCCTGATCTATCGTACTTTGCGTTTTAGCTAAACCACGCTTCACCAAGACTTATTCATCACCCTAATAACTTAACATACTATCCAGCACGCAACGTAATTAAGGTTACCAGTAGCATTGCAAACGTGAGTAATTATTAACGCGACCATAAGTGTTACATAGGCCACCTTGGTTTCCCCGTTTTAACTACTACTGTAAGGTGTACGCTTGCCATTAAATTCCCTTTCTCCATACTGTGATATATACATGTTCCTGGTCATTTTTCTGATTTTAACTCTGTGGGGATACACTCGTTATTACCTTAATAATGTTGGGTTTTGCCATTTTTTTTTAGTTAATAAACTTGTTTATAAGCCTTTTGATTTACCACCGCCTGTTGGAGAGCTCATTTCATTCAAAGTCGAGAAAACTACTCTGATCACTATTCGACTAGGCGGATCAAGGTTTTGTTCGTTTTCCTGGTTTCCAGATCGCCAGTGAATTATTTATATTTATCATTAATCGATTTGGTAAGTGCCATCGTAATTTCTTAGTTAATTAATATATATTTTACCGAAACAAAGTTTTACTTAAAAAATTATCCAATTAAGTGTAGTCTTCGTTTGGAAACACTTTGTTGTGATATCTAATTATAGACCATTTCAATCTACCGTTTCTGTCCAAAATCTTAGAAAAAAGCCGTCCTATCAGCCCTCTGCAGTTCCCGCACGGGAATGAAATTTAGGAAACATTTCATCTGGCATCAGTGGATTGACATGCAATCTGTGATTGTTATATACACTGTGTTCTTAATCAATAACTAATTACATTTTTTTCTGTTTTCTCTCTGAGCTGTGTTCCGGCAGTTCCAGCCTCACACATGATGTTCATCCGCTGTAGCTCCACTCAAGCTGCTTCCGTCATCAGCTCCAGCCCCACCATACCCGGGCCACTTGATGCCGATGTGCATACTTCACATTTTATTTAAACTTTGACTCCATGACTTTAGCTTCGCTCTTAGATTTATCATCTACGCCGCCCAAGGAGGTTGGGTCTCTTTTTGAGTCTTGGTCCTCCCAAGGTTTCTTCCTATAACACTCAGGGAGTTTTTCCTTGCCACTGTCGCCCTAGGCTTGCTCAATTTGGGATTGGATGTAGTTATTAGGAGATAATCTAAACTTGTAAAGTTGCTTTGAGACAATGCTCCATTGTAAAAAGCGCTATATAAATAGATCTGACTTGACTTGACTTGACTTATTTCGCATCTCGCCTCCTTGTGGTCTGCATCTTGGGTTCCGCCTGCATTTTGGTTACAGAAAGTGCCTAATGTACAATAGATGCAGTATGTATATAGTATGTATATATATATATATATATATATATATATATATATATATATATATATATATATATATATATATATATATGCTATTGGCTATGAACACTATAGACATGTATACAGATTAAATCATTTACAATTTAAATTATAATGGAAGGGAGGGATGTGCATAACTATGTATGTACAGTATATGCAGAATATGTCAAGAATATACAAATATACAGCTATGTACAGTTTTTTCTCAGTAAAAAAGAGACACTGGTGAGCCTTCTTGACAAGACTGGAGGTGTTGGTGGCCCAGGACAGGTCCTCAGATATGTGTAGTCCCAGAAACTTGAAGCTGGCAACACGTTCAACAGCCATCCCACAGATGTAGATGGGGTCCTGTGTGTCACCTCTCTCCTTCCTGAAGTTTGCAATGAGTTCTTTTGTTTTATTGGTGTTGAGAAGCAGGTGTTTGTCAGCACACCATTAGGTTAGATGTGGGACTGTGGTAGCCTAGTGGATAAGACACTGGACTATGGACCACGAGGTCCAGGGTTCAAATCCCACCTCTGCCAAGCTGCCACTGTTGGGTTCTTGAGCAAGGCCCTTAATCCACAATTGCTTGGATTGTAAGATTGTATCAATTGTAAGTCGCTCTGGATAAGGGCGTCTGCTAAATGCTGTAAATGTAAATGTAAATGTAAATGTAGATGCTCCACTTCCTCTCTGTAGGCCGTCTCATCATTGTTGCTAATGAGGCCAATCACTGTGATGTCATCAGCAAACTTGATCATGGATTTGCATTCGTGAACAGTCCTGCAGTCGTGAGTGAAGACGGAGTAGAGATATGGACTCAAGACACACCTGTGTTGACTGTTACGGTGGTGAAGTGAGTGCGGCCTGACCTAACATGTTGAGGTCTGTTGATCAGAAAGTCATTGATCCAGTAACGGAAGGAGGAGTCAATGCCCAGATCTGCAAGTTTAGTGGATAACTTGGCAGGGATTACAGTGTTAAACGCTGAACTGAAATTAACAAACAGCATTCATGTGTAAGTATTTTTGGTGTCCAGATGTCACAGTACAGAATGTAGCGCGAAGGAAACTGCCTCCTCTGTGCTCCTATTGCTGTGGTATGCAAATTGATGTGGGTCCAGTGTAGGTGGAAGGCAGTTCTTCAGTTGTGCCAAGAACAGCCATTCAAAGCAGTTCATAATGATGGGTGTGAGTGCTATAGGGTGATAGTCATTAAGGCTCGTCAGGTTGGAGTGTTTCTGTACTGGTATGATGGATGTGGATTTCAGGTATGTTGGTACAGCTGCCTGGATGAGGGACAGATTGAAGATATTCGTGAAAACTCCAGTGAGCTGCTCCGCACATGCTCTCAGCACACGGCCAGGAATGCCATCAGGGCCAGCAGCCTTGTGTGCATTAACCCTGCTCAGTGCAGTGTAGACATCTGTGGAGGTGAGTTTGAGGGGCTGGAGATCTGTAGAAGGTCTGGTGTTGGTAACCGTGTCTTCGTTACTCTTGTCAAAGCGAGCATAGAAGTCATTCAGCTCGCTCATAAAAGAGACGTCTGCAGTAATCGGGGTGGAGTTGCTAGCTTTGTATTCACTGATGACCTGTATGCCCTGCCACATACGCCGGGGATCATAGTTGGCGAACTGACCCTCTACTTTGAGCTTGTAGCAGTGCTTGGCTTGGCTTGGCTGACCAAATACGTTTTTGCCCCACTGTACCTTTAGAGCCACAGATTCACTAGGATAGTTATTCATGTAGGGGCTAATGATATACGCCTTCGCCAATCAGAGGTTACTAAGGCTAATTTTGTAGAGGTGGTTAGAGTGGCGAAGGCGATGAGCGATGCAGTAGTGTGCTCTGGCCCGATTCCAATGCGGCGAGGTGACCAAGCCTACAGCAGGTTATGGTCGCTGAACTGCTGGCTGTCCATGTGGTGCTCTGTAAACAACGTAGGCTTTATAGACAATTGGAAACTTGGATTAGACCTGATGAATATTTAGCCTTAAATGAAGCCTCACCTCCTGGATACAGTCATGCTAATCGCCTTCGTCCTAACGGTCGGGGGATAGCCACAATTTTTGACAAAGAGTTAGGTGTTACAATTAAATCCCATTACAAGACTAATTCGTTTGAAATATTGATTCTTAATGTGACTGATCCATCGTTATAGAAGTCAAAACCACACTCTTTTCAGCATATCACTATTTATGGCTCTCCTGGTCCCTATTCAGAATTTCTTCAGGAATTTGCTAACTTTCTTTCTTGCTTACTACTGTCAACAGATAAGGCTTTAATTGTAGGTGATTTCAAAACTCACTTTGAGAATGAGCAGGATCCACTTAAAATAGCTTTTGAGTCCATTTTAGAATCCATGGGTATCACTCAGAATGTGATGGGTACAACCCACCGCTGTACACTAATACGAACATTTGGTATCGATATAGATAACCTCGATGTTTTTCTGCAAAGTGATTTGATTTCAGATCACTATCTTTTAGTATTTGAGCTATCTCTAATAAATAAAATCCTTCTTCCTCGTTGTGCACTATTACATCTGCTACTCCAGTTGCGTTTATTAAAAACCTACCAGAATTGAAATTTAATACATCTACGGAGATCAATCATCTTGAGTGTGTAAATGACCAATTAGAATGTGTGCTTCGCTCAACCCTGGACACGATTGCACCTGCTAGGGTCAAACACATTAGGGAAAAAAGCTAGCACCATGGTATAATGACCACACCCGTACCTTAAAGCAAAGAACACGGCATCTAGAGAGCAAGTGGATACAAATTGGAGGTGTTTAAAATTTCTTGGAGGGACAGCATGGCAGAGTATAAGCATGCCCTCACTAAAGCTAAAGCTGCATATTTCTCCTCAATCATAGAGAAAAATAAGAATAATCCAAGAATTCTCTTTAATACAGTCTCCAAATTAACAGAAAACCCTACAGAAAGTGATTCTCATATTCTGTGCAATTTTAACAGTAATGATTTTATGACTTTCTTTAATGATAAGATAGAAAACATTAGACATAAAACTCGATGTTCACCACATCATCAAACTATTCAGCAACATTCCAGATGCAGAACTAGTGAAGACATCTGTTTAATTAGCTGTAAATCAAGATTATAATCTTTTACCCCAATTACTAATACTGAACTATCCGCACTGATCAGCTCGTCTAAATCATCAATTTGTTTATTAGATCCAATTCCTACACGTTTACTCAAAGAAGTAATACCTAGTTTTATAGAACCACTGTTAGTTATTTTAAATTCATCCCTTACCTTTGGTTATGTGGCCAAATCCTTTAAGTCTGCCGTTATCAAACCATTGATTAAAAAAGCCAATCTTGACCCTTGTGTGATTTCTAATTATAGACCAATTTTAAATCTACCATTTCTGTCCAAAATCTTACAAAAAGCTGTCTATCAGCAGCTCTGCAGCTACCTCAAAAGGGATGATTTTTATGAAACACTTCAGTCTTGCTTCAGGCCCCACCATAGTACTGAAACAGCATTAATTACGGAACTAAATGACTTGTTAATGTCCTCAGATAAGGGATGTGTTTCTTTTCTTGTTCTGTTAGATTTAAGTGCAGCATTTGACACTATAAATCAAGATGTTTTACTAAACAGATTAGAAAATACTGTAGGTATTAAGGGATTAGCACTTTCTTGGTTTAAATCCTACTTAACCAGTTTGTTCAAATAAATAATCTAAGGTCAAAGCTCTCAAAAGTGAAGTATGGCGTGCCTCAGGCGTCAGTGCTTGGCTCGCTTTTATTCTCTCTGCACATGCTGTCACTAGACTCAGTTATTCGTAAACATGGCGTTAGTTTCCACTGCTATGCAGATGATGCACAGCTGTGCATATCATGCAGCATGGCAGAGTATAAGCTGTACATATCAGCCAAACCTAATGACAGCCTTACAATCAACAAAATTGAGGACTGTGTAAAGGAAATAAAAGATTGGACGTTATTTAATTTTTTCTTACTTAACTCAGATAAAACAGGTTCTATTAGTGGGACCCAAGGCTGTGAGAGACAGGTTGGCTACATCTTACTTAAATCTAGATGGCTGTCCAGTATTACCCAGTCCATCTGTAAAAAACTTAGGTGTCACATTTGATTCAGATCTCTCCTTTGATCCGCACATTAGCAGAATCACTCAAATTGCTTTCTTTCAATTACGTAATATCGCTAAACTTAGAAATATCCTCTTTTTTAATGATGCAGAGAAACTGGTTCATGCATTGATAACCTCAAGGTTGGATTACTGTAACGCCTTAATTACTGGATGCTCTAGTAGATCTATAAATAAACTTCAATTAGTTCAGAATGCAGCTGCCTGAGTGCTAACTTGCACTAGAAAATTTGATCACATCAGTCCTGTTCTATCATCATTACACTGGTTACCAGTTAAATTCCGCATTGATAACAAAAATACTTATAACTTATATAGCTCTACATATCCTGCCCCCACATTATCTGAGTGAACTCTTAGAGTTTTACAATCCAGGTCGTCTACTTCATTCACAGGGAGGTTGGGTCCCTTTTTAAGTCTTGGTCCTCCCAAGGTTTCTTCCTCATAACACTTAGGGAGTTTTTCCTTTCCACTGTCGCTCTAGGCTTGCTCAGTTTGGGATTGGATGTTTTAGATATTAGGATATAATCTAAACTTAAGTTGCTTTGAGACAATGCTCCATTGTAAAAAGCGCTATATAAATAGAAAATAAATTAGCCTTTGGAGAGACTTTTTTCACTTTATTATTTGAGTAGACACATAAGTTGTGCCATATACCATACATTGACTCCAATGGAAATTTTGATATTATGAACAATTTATATCTAATATTGTGCAGTAATATGTAACAAACCTAGGGCTGCACTTTAATTGGATATAATTTTAATCAAACTTTATTAAGTAAAATTTGTTTAACTTTCTTTTTATTAATAATTAATTTGATACAAATGGGGCACCACCAAATCAATTTAATTATGAATATATATTAATTAATTATGAAATAACTCACTGGTAGATTTGGGTACCAGTTAAAAAGGGAACAACTTGATCAGTCTAAGTCTGAAATATGAATCCCAAGTATTTTTCTCGACCTTTGAATGAATAAATCTCACACCACGAGGCAAGTTCAAAAGCTTATAACAAGTTTATTCACTTCAAACAAAGCAATACCAACAGATTATCTAATGTAATAAGGAGTGTATCTCGAAGTCAAAATCATGAAAAGGCGATGAACATGTATAAATCACAGTATGGAAACGGGGAATAATGGCAAGCGCACATATCACAGTAATTAAAAATCAGAAACCAAATTGACTCTAGGTGCAACTCA